>PVKM010008313.1:0-39283 GCA_004027735.1 Carollia perspicillata
CTCTGATATCTCCCCAAGCCTGCAGTCCTGTCTTACTCTTTTCATCTGTAGTGGACGGTGTCATGTTAACTTACATTCCCCACCTTTCAAAACCTTAAAGCTTATCACATTATGTCAGAGCTATGAGGAAAGTGCCATCATTTTACACAAGGGTTTGAATGCTCTGAAGTTCAGTGTGATACCTGCAGGGCCAGCCAGGGTCAAGGGAAACCCTGGCACAACAGACAAAACACTGGCCTGAGGCTCAGCAGATCAGCAAGTTCTAGAACCAACTCCACACTAACTAGTTATGTGACATCAGGCGAAACATTTTCTGAACCTCAACTTCCCTACTTGTAAAATGAAGAGCAGTAATACTTCCAAGGTGGCTTCTATAGCTCCTTGTTCAGAAAATGTGTACCCTAAGCAGCCCTCTCCCATTCCTACCTGAGTTGTTCACTTTGCTCCTTCCTGGGTCTGCTCCTTCTTCCCTCCTACGCAGCTCACCCTATCTGGCCAAGCCCAGCCCTGTTTGGTCCCACTTCCCTTAAGAAGTCTCTCCCTTTCCTCCTGCTCCAATGGGCCCATGGCCCAGTCATCACATGCTGGTCACGCTTGGGTTACTATATGTTTCCCTGTGTACCAGTCCTGTCCCCCAGCTATTGTTTTATGCTATTTTAGGGCAGGATGAGTTTTTGCTTTTCCCACATGCCTTGGCATAGTGTAGTGAATAAAAGCAGGGTCCTAACACATACCTGTGGAATCAAAGAGTTTTTAAAAAGAGAAAACTATCTAGAACACAAGATAGTTCCATTTCTATAACAGGCCACTTAAAAATGAGTTATGAAATATTGTTTTATTTATTTACAACTCAGAACCAATAATGCATCCACCTAGTCAAGTCTAGAATACAACTGCAAATACAAGGAAAAGATAACAACAGAGGTAACAATGTGCACATGTTTAACAGTCCACAAGGAGCTTTTACAATGATGGTCATTTTGAGCCTTAGACAGAACCCCTTTGAAGTAGGTAGAACAGGCACTTTACAAATGAAAAAGCTGGGGACCGGAAAGCATGCTCATAAGATGGTAAGAATTCAAATTAGACTAACTTTAGAATGTCAAATGCAATCCCCACAGTGACCACAATGAGAACAGCTATAGAATAGACGAAATGAGAAGGAAATTAAAATATTTCAGTACAAAAAGAAAACAAACACAAAAGAGGTCAGAATAGAAATAAACAGAAAAAAAAAATCAATGAAACCAGACATTGATTCTTTGAAAAAAAATCAACAAAGTGACAGAAAATGAGGGACAATAAAAGCTTTAAGGCATACAGAAAACAAATACCAAAATGTAAGAGGTCTCTCTCTTTTATCAGTAGTTACTTTAATTGTAAATGGGTTAAACTCTACAACCAAAGGACACAGATTGGCAGAATGGATAGAAAAAACATGATTCAACTATATGCCATGTACAAAAAACTCACTTTATAGCCAAAGACACAAACAGATAGAAAGTAAAAAGGTGGAAAAAAGATATTCCATGCAAACAGTAACCAAGAGCAGAGGAGTAGTTATACTAATATCAGGTGAAATACAGACTTTAAATCAAAAAAGGTTACAGGAGACAAAGAAGGACATTGTATATGTCCTTCTTATTAGCAAAGGACAAATTAACAAAAGATCAATACAGCAAAAAAATAATTATAAACATTTATGCATCTAATAACATGACATCAAAATATATAAAGCAAAAATTGACAGAACTGAAGGGAGAAACAGTTTTACAATAACAGTTGGAGATTTCCCCAACTTTAATTTACTTTAATTGTAAATGGGTTAATACCCCACTCTTAATAATGGAAAGAACCAGAAAGAAAATAAGTAAGGAAATAAAAAGACTTGAACAACACAATAAGCCAAATGATCTAACAGATACACAGAATGTTCTACCCAATAAGAGAATACGCATTCTTTTCAAGTGCTCATAGAACATTCTCCAGGATAGACTATATGTTAGGCCACAAATAAAATCTCAACAGATTCTATCTTTCTTTCTTTCTTTCTATCTATCTATCTATCTATCTATCATCTGTTTATTGGGGGGGAGGGGGAGGAGGAGGAAGAAACACTGATTTGCTGTTCCACTTATTTATGCATTCATTGGTTGATTCTTGTATGTACCCTGACTGGGGACTGAACCTGCAACCTTGGCATTATTGGGACAATGCTCTAACCAACTGAGGTACCAGGCCAGGGGCTCGACAGATTTTAAAAGATAAGTATCATACAAAATATCTTCACTGGCCACAGTGAACGAAGTTAGAAATCAATAAGAAAAAGAAAAGAAAAAAAAAAAAAACCACAACCTCAAATCTGTAGAAATCGAACAACACACTTTTAAAGCACAAATGGGTCAAAGAAGAAATCACATAGGCGATTAGAAAATACCTTGAAACAAATTAAATAAAATCACAACATACCAAAACTTATGATATGCACCAAAGGCAGTGCAAAGAGGGATATTTACAACCATAAATGCTTATATTAAAAGAGATCCCATATCAACAACATAAATTTTACATCTTAAGGAACTAGAAAAAGAATAAACTAAATCCAAAGCTAGCTGAGTGAAGGAATAAATATTACAGTAGAAATAAGTGAACAGAATAAAAAGACAAATCAATGAAACCAAAAGTTCATTCTTTGAAAAAAAATCAAAATTGACAAAACTTTAGCTAAGTTGACTAAGAAAAAAAAGAGAGTACTCAAATTACTAAAATCAGAAATCAACGTGCGGACATGACTACTGATTCTACAGAAACCAAAAGATTACAAGAAAATACTGTAAATAATAGTCCACCAAGAAATCAAGACAACTACATGAAATGGACAATTTCCTAGAAACACAAAACCTACCAAGACAGAATCATGAAGAGAATGACTGCACAGAACTACAAGTAAGGAGGTTAAACAGTAATAAAAAATCTGACAAAGAAAATCCCTGGACCAGATGGCTTCACTTCAAATGTTCTACCAAACATTTAGAGAACTAACACAATCCTCCTCAAATATTTCCAGAAAACTGAAGAGAAAAGCACTTTGAAACTCATGCTATGAGGTTGACACTGTGCTGGTACTAAAGCCAGGCAAAGGCATTACAAGAACACTACAGATCTCTTATGAACATTCATGCAAAAATCTGCAAGAAAGACTAACAAACCATTTTCAATGACATATTAGTAAGGTTATATACAACCAAGTGGGATATGTTCCTGAAATGCAAGGATGATTCAGCATATGAAAATTTATCAATTTTATACATCATACTAACAAAATGAAGGAAAAATACACACAGCTATCTCAAAGGTATTTGACAAAATTCAATACATTTTCATGATAAAAGTATTCAACAAACTAGAAATAGAAGGAAACTAACTCGACATATCCAAAACTATATATATGAAAAGCCCATAGTGAACATTATACTCAATGATAAAAGACAAAGCTTTTCCTCTAAGATTAGGAAGAAGGCAAGGATGCCAGCTTTTGCCAATCTACTCCATACAGTACTATAAGTTTCAGCTAGAGCAATTAGGCAGGAAAAGAAATGAAAGGCATTCACATTGGAAAGGAAAGGTAAAATAATCTTTGTTTGTAGATGATCTTATTTGTAATCCAAAAGATCCACACAAAAAAAGACTAAAATAAATTCAGCAAAGTAGCAGGATACAAAAACCAAGAAGCAAAAACCAGTTGCATTTCTATACAGTAACAATGAACAGAAAATTAAGGAAAAAACTTCCATTTCTAAAAGCATCAAAAAGAATAAAATACTTAGGAATTAACTAAGTCTAGAATGTGAAAGACTTGTACAATGAAGACTATAAAATGTTGCTGAAAGTAATTAAAGACACATATAAATAAAGAGACATCTGATGATCATGGATTGGAAGACAATATTGCTAAGATGTCAATACTCCCCCAAAACTATCTAAAGTCAATAAATATCAAAATCCCAATGAGGTTTTTGCAGAAATGAAAAATCAATTCTAAATTCATATGGGTTTTCAATAGACCTCAAATAGCCAAATGATCTAGACAAAGAACAAACTTGAAGGATGCACACTTCTGATTTCAGTACTTTTACAAAGCTACAGTAATCAAAACAGTGTGCTACTGTCATAAAGACAGACATATAGATCAATGGAACAGAACAGAGAGCCCAGAAATAAATCCTCACATATGTGGTCGAATGATTTTGACAAGGGTACCAAGACGATTCAATGAAGAAAAGGGTCATCTTTTTAAGAAATGGTATTGAGAAAACTGAATATCCACAAGCAAAACAATGAAATTAGACCTTCACATAACACCTATAAAAATTAACTCAAAATGGTTAGAGACCTGCATGGAAGAGCTAAAATTATAAAACTCATAGAAGAAAACCGGGCAAAAGCTTCACAACACTGAATTTGGAATGATTACCTGGATGACATCAAAAGAAGAGCAATAACAAAAAATAATAGACAACTGAACTCCAAGAAAATTTAAAAATTTTGTGCATGAAAAAGCAAGAAATACCTAGAATGTATAGTGAACTTCTGAAACTCCACAACAAAAAACAACCCAAATCAAAAACATCCAAAAACTTGAATAGACATTTCTCCAAAGAAGATAGACAAGTAGCCAAGGAGCTTATGAAAAGATTCTCAATGCACCAATCATTAAGCAAATGCAGAGGACTTCTGGCCAAGATGGAGGCATAGGTAGATACAATTTGCCTCCCTCCACAACCAAAAGAAGGACAATAACAAATTTAAAAATAAAAAAATAACCAGAAATGTCAGAAAACTGAACTATTTGGAAGACTGACAACCAAGGAGTTAAAGAAGAAATATTCATCCAGACTGGTAGGAGGGGCAGACAAGGGCAGCAAGGCGGTGGCTGGAGGACTGTGACAGGCAGTGGCTGGCAGACCCGAAGTCCCATATTTGCATTCGAATAAACTGGGAGGAACAACTGGGGAGCGAGACAGACTGCGCAACCCAGGGTTCCAGTGCAGGAAAATAAAGCCTCAAAACATGTGACTGAAAAAAAACAGTGGGAGTTGAGATGGCAGGAGAAACTCCCAGCCTCACTGCAGAGTTCGTTGGAGAGATCTACAGGGTCCTAGAATGTACACAAACCCACCCACCTGGAAATCAACACCAGAAGAGCCCAATTTGCTTGTGGGTAGCAGGGAAAGTGACTGAAAGCCAGCCGAGAGTAGAGCAAGCATCACTGTTCCCTCTCGGACCCCTTCCTCCCACAGAGCACTACAATGCAGGAGGTAGGTTGCCCCACCCTGGTGAATAACTAAGGCTCTGCCCCTTGCTACTTAACAGGTACCCCAAGACAAAAAAAATATGGCCCTAATGAAAGAACAGATCAAAGCTCCAGAAAAAATACAAATAAGCGATGACGAGATAGCCAACCTATCAGATGTACAGTTCAAAACACTGGTAATCAGGATGCTCACAGATATGGTTAAGTATGGTTGCAAGATAGAGGAAAAGGTGAAGGCTATGCAAAGTGAAATAAAGGAAAATGGATAGGAAATCAATAGTGACGGGAACGAAACTAGGAATTGAATCAACGATTTGGAGCAGAAGGAAGAAATAAACACTCAGCCGGAACAGAATGAAGAAACAAGAATTCCAAAAATGAGGAGAGATTTAGAAACCTCTAGAACAACCTTAAGTATTCCAACATCTGAATCACAGGGGTGCCAGAAGGAGAAGAGGAAGAGCAAGAAATTGAAAATTTACTTGAAAACATAATGAGGGAGAACTTCCCTAAACTGGCAAAGATATAGACTTCTAAGAAGTCCAGGAAGCTCAGAGGGCCCCCAAAAAGTTGGACCTAAGGAAGCACACACCAAGGTACATCATCATTAAGTTACCCAAGATTAAAGATAAAGAGAGAATCTTCAAAGCAGCAAGAGAAAAGGAGACAGTTACCTACAAAGGAGTTCCCGTAAGACTCTCAGCTGACTTCTCAAAAGAAACCTTGCAGACAAGAAGAGGCTGGAAAGAAGTATTGAAAGTCATGAAAAGCAAGGATGTACATCCCAGATTACTCTACCCAGCAAAGCTATCATTTAGAATGGAAGGGCAGATAAAGTGCTTCTCAGTTAAGGTTAAGTCAAAGGAGTTCATCATCACCAAGCCCTTATATTATAGGAAATGTTGAAGGGACTTATCTAAGAAAAGAAGATCAAAACTATGAACAGTAAAATGACAACAAACTCACAACTACCAACAATCGAACCTAAAAACAACAAAAACAAAAATGAACTAAGCAAAAACTAGAACGGGAACAGATTCACAGAAATAGAGACCACATGGATGGTTATCAGTGGCAGGGGGAAGGGGGAGCATGAGGGGTCAGGTACAGAGATAAGAAGCATAATTGGCAGGTACAAAGTAGACAGAGGGGGATGAAGAATAGTATGAGAAATGGAGAAGCCAAAGAACTTACATGTATGACCATGGACATGAACTAAGGTGGGGAAATAATGGTGGGGGTGGGTGGAGGGGAATAAATGGGAGAAAAAAATAGGACTACTGTAAAAGCATAATCAATAAAATATATTTTTTTAAAAAGGCAAAGCAGCCCTGGCTGGGTGACTCAATTGGTTGGGGCACTGTTCCATACACCAAAAAGATTTCAGGTTCAATCCCCAGTTAGGGCACATACCTAGGTTGAGGGTTTGATCCCTGGTAAGGGTGTGTAAGGGAGGGGAACTGATCAATGTTTCTCTTTCACAAACAAACACACAAAATATCCTTGGGTGAGAATTAAAAAATTAAAAAAAAAAGAAAATACAAATCAAAACAACAAGATACCACCTCATACCAGTTGTTAGGATGACTATTATCAAGAAGAGAAAGTAAGTGTTGGTGAGGATTTGGTGAAACTGGAACCCTTGTATGCTGTCAGAAGGAATGTAAAATGGTGCAGTTGCTGTGGAAACCTGTTTGGCAGTTATAACACAGCAATTCCCCTCCTGAGATATACCCAAAAGAACTGAAAGTAGGGTCTCAAAGAGATACTTATACACCCATGGTCATAGCAGCATTATTCACAATAGCCAAAAGGTGTAAACAACCCAACTGTGCATTACTGAGAAATGAATAGGCAAAATGTTCTATGTACAACAAACATTATTATTCAGCCTTAAAAAAGGAAGTAAATTCTGATACACATACTACAAAAAAAATAAGTCAGCCACAGTAAGACTGATGCTGTGTGATTCTACTTTTATGAGGCATATGAGTAGTCAAATTCATAGAGCTAGAAAGTAGAACGGTGGCTGTCAGAGGCTTGGGGAGGGAGATGGGGAGTTATTACTTGATGGGTGGAATTTCAGTTTTTCAAGATGAAGAGATCTGGAGATGGATGGTGGCAATGACTGCACAGCAATGTGAATGTACTCAGTGTCAGTGAACTGTACAGTTAAGATGGGTAAGATAGTAAGTATTTTATGTGTAATTTACTGCAGTAAAAAAATTGAGAAAAAGAAGATAAAAGAAAGCTTGCTTGGGGTCATACAGCTAGTAACTGGGGGTCAGAAACTAGAAGGCAGACTGTCTGGCCCCAAAGCTAGTATTGCTGCTAGGGCAATGGAACGTTTCTCAAACCGTACCCACGGTTCCTTCCCTGTCCTTGCATCTGGCCTGTCTCCACAGAGCATATCATTTATTAACCTCAGTTAAGTAAAGGGTTCTCATAGGCCTGGTCACACAGGGAAACAGGAAGCTACTTGATTCTCTTTATTTCTAGTCTAGGAGACTGACCTAGCACTGTGTTCTGTCAGCTCCCCGCGCACCCCGCCCCTTTTTTGGAGGGGGGTTGTTTAGGAGATGTGTATCAGAGTCTATAAAGTTCATATTAACATACTGGAGTTGGCACATCTAAACACTGCAATGGCTAGAAGAACTGAGCTACCAAACCAGAAAGGTGTTAAGGCCAGGCCCTTAAGCCCTGACTGAAGTTGTATAATTACCGGGGGGAGGGAAGTTCTGACTCCTGATCAGGACGTGGGCTCTGTACCCAGGGCTACCCCTGAGAGGGGCAGCAGCAGGACTGACTGAAAAACAGGGATGGGAAGACACCTGTATTTTTCCAGTTCCTTATCAGAAGGGTCAAATGAGATGACAGGACAGTAAAAAGTGCCAGACAAAACTGAGGTCTAATATTAATCATGGTTGAATTTTCTATTTTATAGATCTAACTCCCTTTGTGAATATTGTCTTATAGGTCTCCTAGGTCTTCACTGCAGCCAGGAACCACTTGCAAATTACTGATGGAGGTAAGGTTAGGAGGGTTTCTGGCCTAGCACAGTGCTTGTGAGCCTTGGCTCAGCACTCTCAGAATGGTCAGGAAAGGGATCAATTAGGAGGCTTTGTAGGATCAGAGAAGGAAAGGAGAAACTGAAAATGGAATCAGGAGCAGTAGTCACAAATCACTTGTCTGCATCTGCTTCACTCACATCCTCCAACCTCTATGTTTATTTCTGTTTGCAAGGAGAATGGTTCTCAACCAGGGGCCACTCTGTTCCCTAGAGGATATCAGGTCATGTGTGATGACTTTAGTGAATCACAACTCAGGGGTAGAGTGCACTCTTGAAATCTACAGGTGGCAGTCAGGGATGCTGCTAAATTTCCTACAATGGACAGGGCAATGTCCCCCCACACAGTGGCCTGAAGTTTCAACAGTGCTGAAGGTCCTACAAGTTATGCTCTGGACCAAGGCCGGCAGAGCCAGCTTTGTTCAGACTCTGGGGAATGAAGACTCACACTGTGATGCTCACCTACTATGCCAAAAGAACAGCTCTATTTGGAAAGATATGGGGTACCACCTGCTGGTTCCTTCTTTTATAAGAAGCAAGGTCAGGTGCTTCTAGCTTTGTGCTTTTTTAATCACACCACTATCAGGGCACTTGACAACTCCAGGCTGATGCACTTTCCCTGCAGGCAGTCTCTGGAGGGAGCTCTTCGCAGAGTTCTCCAATGCCCACCCAACCTCCACCCCATGGGGACCGAGGCCCCTGCCTCCCACCATTGCCTCTTCTGCCAGAGCTGGAAGGTTTCTACCTGCCTTAATGTGGTAGGTTCATCAGATCTGAGTTTATTTTTAAACCAATAAAGCACTCTAGCCATTTCCATTTTTCAATGAGCCAGTGATCTTTTTGTTCTACTTTCTGCCTGACTCTAGAATACTCTTAAAGAAACATGAGAGGCAGCATAGTGAGTTAAAAATCCCGGCTTCAGGAGTAAAGTCACTGTGTGTCCTTGGACCGGTTAAATGCGGGATAACTGTTCTTATCCCACAGGGATGTTGTCATGAATAAATAAGGCAACAAATACAAAGTGCAGAGAACAGTGCCTGGGACTTGGCAGGCACAAAGTGAGAGTCAGCTATCATTGTTTTTGATGCCCATGAGAAACCCAGTTCCAACTCAGCAATCTGTTAAGCTAGCAGGTGGATTTCCTTAGTGTTTCTCCAAGAAAAGACAAACTGGCTTCTAAACAAAGTCATCTTCCCTTTTGGAATAAACTAGAAGCTCAAAGCTGTTTCAAAAACAAGAGTTACGACAGACTACATTGTAACTTAAAAGTGACTTAACTATATAGTTGTCATTTTTATCTTCAGAAAAATGCTTTTGGAGAAATGATGAGAAAAACCTGCCTGGAGCCCAGGGCTGTAGACAGATAATTTATGACAAGCTGGCAGAGCCCAGGTGTTGTGTGTCAGCTCAGGTAACACTATACATACCTTGCTCCCTGTGAGCTGTGCGAGGTGAGGTTTCAGCTCTTCTCCAATTACGGAATAAATTGCCACTAAGCAAAACACACTGGCCTTCCGCACACTGCTCTCAGTGTTGTCATAGCCCTGTAGGAGTCAGAAGAGGAACACAAAAAGGAGATGAGATCAAAGATCTGCTTCATGGTCACTATTTCATCAACAGTTCCACAGATGCCCTTACAATTCAATGTCAAAAACAACCACGATACAACTTAACTCTGCAACTGAACCCAGGGAGCTCTCACCCTAGAGAGATCAAAACTTAATAGTGTCAAGAGCAAGCTGGCTCCGGGGATGTGGAAGCAGGAGGCTAAGTGAGATGCAGACTGATCTGCGTCCACACAGGGCATTGCTTTATAATGAACCACCACAGTAGAGTCACTCAAGAAGCATCATGACAGAGACAGAATGAGTACAGGAAATTAAGAGAGAAAAATAACTTGCTCCTTTCTTATTTCTCCCAATGATGAAACAAATCTCACATGTGAAAATCCCTTTAAAGAAATGAGAACTACATCACTCACTCTTGTGTCCAGTCCCACAGCCTGACCTTAGTTAGCATCCCTCTACAGCTGGGCCTCAATCTACTCATCAGCCTTATCCCTACCTGACAACAAACAGAACTACTGCTGCTCTCCAAACAGACCCGAGGATTTTTCAGCCTGTTGTATTGTTCCTTCTGCCTAGAATAACCCAGTCTTTTGCCGCATTCCAAACCACATGCTTAGCAAGCACAGCATTTTATTATACATGATGCTGATTTCTCTCGACTCTTCCCCACTGAAATTTCTCTCTCTCTCCGGGACCCAACTCTAAAACACCTCACTGATGAGCCCTTCTCCCTTTGCTACCCTGACCCAGAAATCACCTCTCCACCTCTGATGTCACAACTCTCAGCTTGCATGTCCCTACAAGCACTCAGCACTCAGCACCAGCATCTCTACTTGTCTCTATGGCTGTGCTGTGTCCCAGAGTATGCTGAAAATCCGTGAGGAAGGGCCAAACAGTGGAAAACATCTTTATCTTCCAAAATCTATCTAACTCAATGCCGCATGCTTACAAAGGTTTCAATAAACATTTGCAGGATATATGAAAGCAAGGACCATTGCCTGATTCTGCACTCCATGGACCACCTGGCAAGGGCTGAGGCCCACAGATGTGCAATAAGGGTTTGTTAAATTAGGAAGGAACAACAACAACAAAAAGATCAAAATGTGTTTATAGTAAACAGAAAGTTCATTCTGTGAGCCACAGTTCTAGGATGTCAGGAAATCCTTCCTGCTGTCTTCAGGGGAGGGCAGACTAGAAGACAGGAGAAAAGGTGTGAGGTGTCCAAGCCACACAGCTTCCTAGGTTCTAAATCACAGCTCAGCACCTGGCTTTCCCCACCCACCATCACTCTGAGCTGGGCAGCTACACTGTGCCAGCCCCCCAGCCCATGTAGGCACCACAGAGCTTACCTGCAGTAAGCCAGGGATGATGTCAGCAAGGAGCTGCAGCAAGGATTCCCGGGAGATCCTCTCAACGACTCTCGTCTGCATCTTGATTGCGGCAAGGTTGATGGGGTAGTCGGCTGTCTGGATGATGGGGCAGAGCACCTTGATGCACTGTTCTGGGTGGATGGAGCTTGCCAGAGTGGACGCAGCTTCCTCAGCAGCTCTCACCACCTGAAACACAGGTTCCCCCAAATGAGCGCGCGCCTCATGCCATGAGAGGAGAATGACGCAGTCACAGTACTGCCTAACTTTGGAGGCCAAGTGAAAGACTTCACTTAATGTCTCACAGAAGCCATCACTCCCTCCGGGCAATTTTGTTTAAGAAGTCCCAAGCAAAGTGGTTTAAAGGATAATTTTATAGGAGAATGGGGGACATGAGAAGGTAAGCACAGATACGGGATTCTGGCAAAAACCTTTGAAAAGTGATTCTCTGAGTGCAATTCCCGCCTGCCCCCACCACCCCTATCCCTCCACAGCAGTAGCAGCAGTAGCAGCAGCAGCAGCAACATTCTCAAGAACTTGTTAGAAATGCAACTTGTCAGGTTCCACCCAGACCTCCTGAATCAGAGACAGCTGGGCTGGAGCTCAGCAAGCTGTTTTAATAAGCACCTGGGAGATTCCCACATATAGGTAAATGCGAGAGTCTCTGCCATAGAAGATTAGGACCTGAAAACAGAAACACTTTCCCATGGCCTTTGGGCCACCCACAACTGAAATAACTGGAGAGAAACCCGGAAAGAAAACCAGAATGACCTCACTACTTATGTTTCCATGGAGATGCCTCATTGCAGAGTGTTTCCCCAAGGAACCTCCTGTGTAAAATTGCTTTTCCAGGAGTCTGTGCTCATGAGATTACCTCATGGCCAAAGGAGCGGCCTGTGACCTCTGAAGCTATCACAATGCACTGGGACACATGTAATACATGTTCTCTAGAGGTCACTAGAGACATTCTGTAATCCAGGTAAAAGCCTAGTGCAGAACCCAGAGAAAAGAAAGGACAGAGGCTTAGGCTTAGAGAGCTGGAAACAAATCCCTGTCACACCATTCACAGTACCAACCCCCCATTTCGTCATCTGTAAATAGGGTTGTCTAACACAGATCATTTGAGGAGCAGCATCGATATGTACTAGATATTCAGTAAATGATAGTTACCACTATTAGTGGCACAGGAATACATATATAAATGATACACAAAGACACCCAGCTATAAATGGGTATGAGTTTTCTTACAAAATGCATGGAACATCTAACCCATTCCCCTAATGCCAGCCAAGGACTGGTCATTCCATCAGATTCTTCTCTGCTCCATTCTGAGGATTTGTTCTGCTTAAAGAAGCTCTACCTTCCTGAATTCTGAAAGTCCCATTTCTTTCTTGTTGGTGATCTTTTGGACTTTCCCTTGGAAGACGAGCTATCTTCTTAAGTCACTGACCAAAGGCGAAGTGTCTCACTGAATGCGATCATCCCTCCACCCCATCATCACCTGGCCGGTACACTTCTGCACACAATGTGTACACCCATGAGGGCATACGCTGGGATTATGTATTAATTCTTTCAAGAGCCAAATGGAAACCCAGGTCAGCATGGTTCAAGGTAAATACTGTGTACGTGTGAGGAGACACGTGTCAGGAACATCCAAGGTTTGTGCTTCCTGTATACATAAGAGGTCAGGCTTTGCTACACAGCATAGCAGAGAGATAATTTTATTTTAAGAGCCATGTCGTACTTTCAAAAAGCTCATTAAGATTTTTAAGAACTTCAAAGCCTCAGAAATAACTTTTTTCTCACCCCTTCTCTCTGCTTTCCATTTATGCTTTGTGCGTGCATGCATTCAGTCCTGTGTCAGGGACTGGGCTCAGGTCACAGAGGGGAGGAGAAGGGTTCCAGGCGCTGCCCTCACGGTGCTGGGCAGGGTGTGGGTGGCCCATGTACATGGGCAGCATGAGGATGCAAAGGCCCAGGTAATGGTGGATGAGGCCATGGAAGCAGGCAGGGCCAAGAGTGGGAGTCTGCTGCCTGAGGAGCTTCTCGATGTTGGCCAAGATTAGAGATGGAAGAAAGGTGGTGAGGGATGGGAGGTAGAATGAATGTCTGCAGAGGCTCCTCTGGTGTTCTGTGAGAATTCTTCCAGCTCAAGGGTTGTTGGCCCTACAGAGCCATCCTAGCCTGCCTCTGCCTCCTCCACAGCAAGCAAGTGGGTTTGATTTAGGCAGCAATCTCAGCCTTTCCATGTACCTTAATATAAGTGAGCAGACTTCCCTGTCAGCAAGCATTAACTTAAGTCACATTTATGGCACGCCACTCTATTTTACATACACATGGAAATGAGAGTATTTAAAAGAAACCCACTGTATTTATTTTTTTCTTGCCAACCCAATCTCCTGCAAAGTGCAGCTTTTTCTACACAGGTCCCCCAAAGGTGGAGTGTTGTGCGGCCCTGGTGTGTGCACATGACCTTTACCCTTTTACCTTAAGAAAGGAAGCATCGAGGGTTAGATGGGCACATGCTCTACCTCTGAGAAGAGTGCAGCACGCAAGCCTCAATTCAAGCTTCTGGCAAGGCACTTAATTATTCTGAGGCACAATTTTTAAAAACTCTAAAATGAAGATTTAAAAATACCTACTTTTACAGTTATTTGGATTCAAGGAGAGAACATACAAATGACTCCAGCAATAAGACATGTGACTTCCAGCTATGAAGTAGGCCTTGCTGAAGCAACAATACTGGAAGTGGGACTTGATAGCAGAGATGCTACCAGGAGGCACAGTAGTCAACCTGGGAACTCCAGGGCTGCCACGAAGCAGAGCTCTATCCAGAGGACCCCTCCTACCTGGTCTACTGCATGCTAGTGGGTGTGCTTGCTCCAGTGGTCTAAAATGCTAACCTGGTGACCATGTCCATGTTCTTCAATCCAGCATGGAAGGCCAACAAGGCCTGGCTTCTGCTGGCCTGCCCAGTTGAATTTTTAGCCCTCTATCTTCCCACTGTGCTCTGGTGATACTGAGCTGAGGGCACGCCCTGCATCTGCCTGGTCAGCCTCATCTCAGTGCCCTTGTCTAATCCCTGCACTCTTCCTGAATGTTGCTCATTTGTGTTCTTCACCCAGCTGGACCAATTCATCCTTCAGAGCCCACTCACATCAACAGAATCTTCAGGAAGAGCTTCTGTGCAAACCTTGATCACTGCACTTAAATGTTTTACTGAAACTGTCTCTCCAAATGTTTTACTGAAACTGTCTCTCCCATTAGACTAAAAGTTCCTTGAAGGCAAGCTCCCATCTTAGCCATCTTTCTGTACCCCCCACGCCCAGCACAATCCATGTCCAATATACATTAGATACTTCATAAATGTCTGTCAGACTAATTTTCCCCTACTGCATATATTTTTAAAGTGCTATGACTGGCAAAGTCACCTCTCAGCATGCTTCACTGATCTGTATTTACATGTTCCAACTAAGGAGCTAGCCCAGAAAGTAAGGAGAAAGGCAAGATATCTACAAATGAGCAACATGAACCTCAGGAAATTCAACTGTACAAAAGTGTCCCATTCAAGGTAACATAATGGAAAGGAGGACACAGACCTGTTCTTCAGAAGAAAAAAAAAAGACTTTAGTTCAGGAGAGCTTTTCCCAATAATGTTTGAAGAGGAGTATCATATTTCTTAGAAGAGCTCCATCATGCAATGAATTATGTAAGATGAAGTGCTTTTCTTCCTCCTTAGTTCATGCACATCATGCAATGAATAAGACCATTCTCTGAAAGAAACGCCTTCTGACTGTAAGAAGTCACTGTTCACAAGTATCATGAAACTTACTAACCAGAAAGCTGAGTAACACTGAGAACACTTTGGGCCTCAGCTCTTAAGTGTGGAAATAAAAGGGTCAGAAAATGTTGGATGATTTGACAAATATATCCAAGTTAGAAAACAGTGATGTATAGAAACAGATGTTTAAGATCTGAGCAGGAGATGGGAAGTGGCTCAATGGGTGGAAAGACACAGGCTTTAGAGACAGACTGGGATTCAGATCCCACCAGTGCCCCTCAACAGTCATGACAGGAAGCAACCAAAAACCTCCTGGAGTCCCTCAGGAATGCTACCAGCGTTAAAGAGACAAGGAAGTAAGTTGCCAGGTTCACAGTGAGCACACTGTCACCAGGTTTCCTTCCTCTCCACCAGTCTCCCTGTGCCCCACCATCCTTCAGCTTACAATGAGTTAACCTATAGGGAGCTGCTCGGGAATCAGACTGCTTCAGGTCTACTGAGCTCGAACACAAACCTGAGAGCTTCCTTTGATAAAACTCCGGGATTCCTAGATGTCACCTGCATGAAGCAGTTAGTCAAATGTTTCTAACATAAGTTTTTCTGAAAATAAAAAAAAAATGCCAGAAGCTACACCTCAAGATGCTAATTGTGAGGCACTCTCTTTTACTGAGGTTCAAGAAAGTTTCCCAAGACAGACACTGTTTCTGGCAAGGCAGGTAGGTGTTCTTGACTTCCCTCTATATGCTGACCCCCCAGTTTTTGGCAGGCTGCCTGAATCGGGGTGAACTTTAGGTTTTGCCCCTGTGTTTTGTGTAACATAAGAAGCAAGGATTATAAATGTAAGCATAGAGACAGCAAAAATAAACACAGGCAACAGAAAGCAAGGACAAGGCCGTTTAGCAGTCATGATGGCCAGAAGAGGCAAGGATTTCAAAAAGGGCGGGCAAGACATATTCCTGAGAGACAACTGGATTAAGGTCCATAATCCACTTTGAAGTTATTAAAATTGTTTTAATTCTGTTGATTTTGCTATAGTCTGGTTAGAAACACAAGAATTCTTCAATTTCAAAGTTAGTGAAATAATAGTGTCTAGCTAGGACAAGTGTAATTTCCTTATTTAACTCTTTAAAAAAATGAGGTCATTACTCAGAATATTGATGAGTGTTTGCTTAAAGATAAGGTTTCTTTTAGAGCACAGAACTTGTCAAATTTGAATTGCATGTTTTAAGCTTACAAAATTTGATTTGGCCTTGTCACTGATAAATCAGAATAATTGGCTCAGTAAAAAAAAAAAATACAAAAAAAGGGTAAGTAAAATAGCAAATGTTCAGAAACAATGAACAGAATCAAAGAACTCCTCCCAGTGGGCACACCCAGTTTAGCTCAGCAATCATTTGGGAGTGAAGGAAAAGGCTGGCGCCACCTCCTGGGAAAAACTGGAAAGATCTTATAAAAACAGGATTGATACCAACTTTTAGTATCCACCCCTGTAGCAAGGCAACCATTCAGCTATACTCAGTACCAGTGGGAGGAAGAGAAAGAAGAAAAGCTCCAGGTTCAAAGTCTGGAGATCTTGGGGAAAATTTCTTTTATTTTCTATGCCTTGGTTCCCTCGTCAGTAAAATGAGCAGTAGAATCTAAATTAAGAACTTTTACATTATTTTGAATAATAAACCTTATCTTCTACTCATACTTGATTAGTACTCTACCCTGAAAAATAGACACTCAAAAAAGTTTAGGAAGCAAACTCTGAACGGCATGCGCTCTAACAACACTGCCTTCACATTGTTGTCTGGAAAAGCAGGTTCCATAACCCTGTCTGTCTCATATATGTGAAGGCTCTTGGGTGGGAGACTTGGGGGGGAGACTATGTCTTCCCCCTTACAAGGCACTGATTTAGGACCCAAAGGGAAAAAAATACTTAGGAGTCAGAAGGGCCCGGGAGACCAAGAGATGGCTGTGTTCCCCAGTCCTGGAGGCTTCTGTTTTGCAGCTCTAAAAACTCATGTTTTCCAGACTAAAGATGACAGTGACCCAAGTGTAGACACTGACAGACTCAGCCAAAGCTGCAGTCCACAGATGAAAGTTGTGTTTTTTATTGGAGTTTTAAGAGTTTTAAAGTTAATTCAACTAAACTTAAGTCTTCTTAGCTGTATTTAGAGAAATGCAGTTCTATCTGCTTTGTGTAAAACTCAAAAACAATTCTATTCAGAATCAGTCTACTTAATGGAAGAGGATAAAAAAGGACAGTATCCTTTGTTTTCCACAATGTCAGCTACCTTTCTCACTTAACTTTAATGTCAGGGCAGGCCTTACAGGCCACAGTGCATCCTGCTCCCCCAAGTCTCCAGTGCATACGAACATTTTCGAGATCCAAAGAGCTACTGTAGTTTGTTCACAATCACACAGCCAGTGAACCGACAAAAGCAGGGTGTGCACTCAGGTCTGCAAACTACAAACTCAAAGATTCTGACATTAAAATAACAGCCCTCTTGACTACTTTCTGCAAAATGGGTTGTTTCAATCAGATGTTCTTTCTGAAGCTACAGGAGCTAAAGGGCAAGAATTGCAGCTGGCCCCAAAGAGGGTCAGCTCACCAGACAGGAGGAGCCATTTCCCTTTGCCCTGAAAAACAGACAGAGCAGCAGCAGTGGTCATCCAGAACAGGACAGCGTGCTTGGCACTTCACAGCAACCCTGTAAAGCAAGAAACGGTATCTCCACTTGACACACAGGACATGGTGGCAAGTCTTGATTCCGAGAACTCAGCCCAGGAATACCTTCTAAGTTCATGCTGCCTCCCTCAGCTCACTATTACAATTCTCTCCCTAACTACTTCTCAGTCTCAAGTTCTAACACCTCAAGCACTCTCCCTTGACGATGGCCAGCCTACTCCAAGCTCCTAGTGCATTTCACTCGGAACCACGTTAATTCCTTTCCTCTAAACTCAACTAAACCATAGATCCTTGAAGACTAGAGCATTTCTCCCCACCCCATTGCTCTGCCTCCAATAATAAAACATTCAGCAGAGTTTGAGCTAAGTGTCAGACTACTGGCTTAGCAAATGTGAACCTTTATACGACTATATAGGTTTCTGGTTTTGTCTTTTTGTTAAAAAAATGTAGTAACTTACAAAGGGAATGAGCCTCGGCCACATCTCAAGATTGGTCCCACAGAAAACTGGAGATTTACAATCTATGAAGGTTTAGGTGTATCACTCAATAGCAACTTCTATCATCTTGAGGCTGAACATGACACAGATAGTCATCTAGTCCACTCCCTGGGCTAACAGATAAGAAAAACCACGGTCGAGAAAGGTAAAGTAACTTCTCCAGGTTCACACAATGCATTGTTCTGAGGCTGGACTCTGATGCTTTGCACGCCAAGACTTCAGTGTAGTGACAAATGATTATGATGACATTGCCTCTTTCAATACGCAAGTGTAATCAGAACATTTACTAATGAGGTCAAATTCAGAAGACTAATTTTCAGAAAGTCTCAATTATAGATTATCCTTAAGAAATACAGTTGGTTATTCTTGTTAGTTTATATGCAAGACACGTGACTGGGAACAACAATTCTTACACTAAATGTGTGTAAAATAATCAATAATTAGCATATCAACTACTTACCAAGAAATGAGTCTTCTGACAGACATAAGGATATCTGAAAACAGTTTATGTAGCAATGTTTGTACAACACGACATTTTTATCAGCATATTTCCATATCACTTTAATTCTCACAACAGTTATGTTTATGCAGGGTTGTAGAGAGGTGATGAAAACAAACAACGTAGCTGGAGAGGAGAGGCTGGACTAAAAACAAGGTTTTCTATCTCAAGATTTTATCTCACAATGAGTCCAGAATCTCATTCATAGCATGAGTTCTTTTATTAAATCTTCTCTTAAATCAATGAAAGTGAGATTCTGTACCAATCCTAACAAATAAGATTACAAATTCTGAGAAGAGTTAAGATTAATGGAGTTTATTTGAAAAACAGAAAATGGGCTTAAGAGTTTAAAAGGTCACTAACAAAGCTTTATCCCTTTTAATCATGTTTGGAAAAGCTAACACTAATGTAAACCATTAAGTACCTTCATTAAGAAGGCACTGAAATGCTATAGCATATTTTATTCACTAAAATGATGAAAACAAGGAGTTGGAGAATGAATGAGAATTACTTATTCAAATAGGAAATATGAAAGCATGTCATGGCTCAAATAACTATGTATGGTGTCAGACAAGTGCCAGACTTACCGGGGTGATCACACTGTAAGTTATATAAATGTCTAATCACTGGGTTGTACACTTGAAACTGAAATGATATTGTATGTCCACTGTAATGGAAAAATTTAAATAAGTAAAAAAACCCCACCAACTTTTAAAATAGAAACTCTAAACTGGTATCCAAATCCTCTATCTTGCTTGCTATACAAATGTGTATGCTAGCTTAGGGTGGATGATGTCTGAGGTAGATTTAGTGCCTGATACATTTTCAATATTTAAAAAGAAATGTTTTACACACACAGCTCCTTTTAAAAGACCCTGATAAAACATACTATGGCTTGTAAGATGATAAAACAGGCCATCTTATCATCACCTTCCATTAGGACTTTTATGATAAATTTCAATTTATAGAAATTGCATTTCAAAAAGTTGTCCTTCAATGCTACAGTCCCACAGCCACAATGACAGTGTTCACCAGGTATGGCCACCACCACAGCAGGTAGGAGAGGACATCAGGTGCCAAGGTGTGTCAGCCTCCCAGGTCTCATGCTCTTCACTTCCTGCTGAGACCTGTTTTGTCTATGAATACAAAACCAACTAGCTTCTTATGAGAGGGAAGTTCTGGGATGAATACACTTTGGAGGTACTACTTAAGACAGGAAAATAGACTCTGCCTCCATATGACTAATATAATAACTGGGTCTAGAAACATTTTGGATCCTTTCCAATACATGTTCGAATAATGTTTGAATATATGCTTGAATGTAATAATGAGGAAGTATAATGACTAGAGAAATATCGTGTGCAATATTATATGCCAACATGATTGGCCAAAGCACAAACTATTTTGCCCTGAAAAACAAAAAAACAAGGAAGAGACAGACTGGTTAAAATAAGAGAAAGACTAAAATAATTTTAAAGGAATAGAAAAACAAAAACAAAATCTAAACCTACATATACACATGCCCAAGTTAGGAGCTTCGGGCAAAGTGACAGAGTCAAGTTTCATAAGGGAAACAACAAGGGCAACCGCGTCAAGGTGAGTCTGAAACCATGCAAGGCAGGGCGGCCTGCCAACACAGGCAACCTTTCAGAACATAGTGTTTCCTCCGCCTCCTTTATCAGGTCATCAGCAACAGCAGCGTGGAGATCCCTGGGTTACAGGAATTACACTTTCTGCTTTTGTCACTTAGGCGATTTAAAGGACTTCACAACTAAGAACTTTTTCTCCGAAATTTCTTATTTGGCAGGGGAAAAATAATAAGATCCCTCAAGAAAACAGTAAACAGCAAATGGATTATTTAACTGTTAACTTGTACTTCTTAGGGTCCACTGTCAAAGTTTCAAAGTTTAAGACCAGGACGTCCACTTTAAAGACAGATGTCTTTCAAGGGGAAAGCTACGAGTGCCGAGCCTTGTAGATGGCTTAGTTTTCACCTTAATGCCACATTCTAGGTATGTCCTTCTCAAAGAAAACAACTGACATCATATACGTAAAAGAATGTTGACTTTATTTATATATGTATGTATGTGTGTATGTTCATGTATCCTCATTAAGGAAAAGCTACAGTGGTTTAAAAAGACAAAGAGAGGGGAAAAAAAGCACAAGTCAGTTGCCTTGTAAAAGAAACACAAGACCTGGTTTGTATCCTGCTTCTGTCAGTAGGCACCATGCATCGCTTCACCAATTATGGTACCTCCTGGGACCTTCCTTCTTCACCCAGGAATCACTCTGTTGACTATATTAGTTCATCTGGTCCTCACATTTTTAAAATATTGTAAGTGAAGAGCATTTTGTTCAAACACCAGTGATTATCACCATCACACAACCAAGCCAGATTTTGAAAGTATAAGTTATTGGTTTGAAAACACATCTATCAGGAAAGTACCTGTGTTATGCCAGAACTGGTAGGTGGGGAGATGCCTGGACAGAGCACAAGGACCACCCCCACCCTTGCTGAGCCTGCAATCATGGTGGGGATTTGAGGAGGCCAAGCAGGCCACTGTTTTCAGTAGTCATATAACTGCTGAACAGAGAAAAACCATGATTTAGGGTCTACTTCTTTTTGTACATATAAGACTTGCTCCAAGCACAACTCCCTTAATCCATGAGTATGCTCATGAAATAGTCACATGTGAGCTAAGAGACTGACCTGAGCAAGTGATTACGTCTCTCACTTTGGGGTCAGAGATCGTCTGTAATATCAAGTTTTCTAGCTGGTAATTATAAATGTTCAGAAGCTAGTGGGGAAGGTGTACCATAGCCAAAGACGAGCACACTGGAAGGGGAAGAAGGGAAGGGGACCAACACAGTGTAGTACCTACTCTCATCAAGCACTGGGCCAGGAACCATCATCACTGGTTGTCTCATTTAATTCTCACAAGAAACTTGGTAATAATAGCCATCTCTATTTTATACATAAAGAAAATGAGGCTTGGAAGGTGAAACCAGTTCTCCAAGGGTCTGGAGCACAGAAGCATCAGTTCTAGGACTTGTCTGGGACTTGTTCTAGGATGTCTTTATCTTCAAAGCCAATCTCAATCTCCCACATTGCACTGCCAGATGCTAAATGCCAAAAGGAAATGAAAGACCCCTCCTTTTGACCAAACAAATGGGAACCACTGACATGGTAAATCCCTCAGGAACAGGCCAAGCCCACCGTACTCATAGAAAGGGGAATCAGAAACCTACCAAGTCACACACTGGTCCTTGAACTGCACTGCCGCTCAGCTACCATGGCAGCAAAGGGATTTTCACCCTGTATTAGGGCATGGGCTCAGTTCAAAGGAAGGGACTCCTTTTTTGAAGACTTACAGTGATTGGCACTCCTCTTTCCCCACACATTAACTGTGCTGAAGACTTGTTCAGCCTTCCTGGGCCTCTGGCCTGGCTCACCTCCTTGTGGGAGTCTTTGTGGGCTTCCAGAGTCTTCATGATCGTCAGCTCGGCATAGTTTTTAAATCTTGCTGGCTGGTTTCTTAGGATTTCCCGCAAAACTCTCAATGCTAGTGCTCGAATGGAATGCTGGAGTATAAGAGGAAAGGAAGACATCAGCACTCAGTATACAGTACTTCACTAAATGTACAGTTGCTTGGGTCCAGGGAGAACCAAGCACCCAGTTCTGGGGTTCACTGGCATCCTGCAGCCACCTCAACACAGATTATACTGCATACCTGACAGAGGCCCTCTAGATGGCCAGCTCTGTGAGGGCTGGCCCTGTGCCTGTGCTGACATTCCCAGGACCCAGCACCTCAGAGGGACCTGATGAAGGTTTCTTGAGTGAGCCAAATGAAAACCAAATGAGGACAATATAACCTCTGGGGGATTTCAGATTTCCTGAGGCTGAGAAGACTGTACAAAGGACAGGTAAAAAGCATCTGAACACTGCAGCATGACCTGTAAGACTGTAAACTCTGTAAGGACAATTGGAGACCTGTCATTATTCCCAGCCTTCTGTGTGATGAGATTATGGGGGAGGGGAATCTGTACAGGCTTCAAGTTGCTAGAGGACCTCAAGGCTGAGTTATGCACCTGGAGGAAAGCCATTCCAAATACATTCCTAATCTCAGTAAAAGAGAGTGAAGTTTATACTAAACATAGCCAAACAGTACATCCTGATTCTCTGTCACTCATCCGTACCATTCACACACTAACACACCATCTACTGCCCTCTACATGACATCACTCTACCTCCCGACAACAAAGCCCAACCAAGGACAAGTGCTTCAGAAGCCAATACTTTGTTTTAAAAAAAGTTAATACAGATCTTTTGTCACCATTCTTCTCTAGCTTTACTCAGCCCTATACCAAACCACTAATCCTAAGCATCAGAAGTGACTTGAGTCACCATGACATTCAACCAGCCTCCTGCTTACCTGTCTTCCATTCAAATCACCACCACTGTGACCCCGGGCATGACCTCTACCATGACCTCCACCACGGGCTGTGTCAGATTTCTGTCCGGTACTGCCAGCAGAGCTCTTCACCACATTTACATAATTTTTGTTTCTGCTGGCTGACACAAAGCTCAGTGCAGGGGGTTAGTTTACTTCCCAATCCCTACACTGACTCCTGTCCTGTGGAGGGGACCAGCTGCACAAGGGGAAGAGGCAGGGCTTTGACTGGATTCCGCCCTCCTTTAGGAGTGAGTGACATGGTAGATGTCTAGTTTGTCACATTCAAATGTCACAGTGTGAAGAGGGCCTTTTATTTAAAAAATAACAACAGAAAATAACAGGCAACAGTAACAATCCATGGTTCCTAAACCTGTTGCTCGACCATTCCGGGTTCCTGAAACTGCTGACACATACAGGGGTGAGCCAAGACAAAATGTGACAGAACGCAACATTTTCTGGGTCTTTAAAAAACGAACTTCTCTATTTCTCAAATGTGAAACATAAATAAAACTCTTAAGGAAAAAAGCTCATTGTAAAAAATGATTATTTCATGCTAATGTTTTAAGAAATTTTGTGTTAAAGTGACCTGATTCAGGAACAAGTTTCCCTCAACAAAGCCAACTACAAAAAAACCCCCTTGCACATAAGGTAGGAGGGATCCTGTCTCTGATTAAAACATTCCCTTCCTAACTGGTGCTCAGAAAATATTTCACATGTGTTTTGATATAAACAGTAAGCACGATACAGACAGTAGAGCAGAAGCCAAATGCCACAAGAACAGGACTGAACTCACCCGTGAAAAGGGGAAAGGTAAGAACAAAAGGAGCTCACATCTTTGTCTCCGAGTGTCTCCAACAGCAAGAGCAGAATGGTCTTGAAGTGCTCCTCCCAGACGCCCAGGCTGTCTTCCCGGGTGATCTTGAGCAGCTCTAGGAGGGCACCTTTCCGTTCTTCCACTCGCTCATTGTGGTTGGACAGCTCTTTCAGAAGGTCGGCCACCAGGTCAGAATGGTCAATGGGCACTGGGAGGCACACAGGACAGAAGTCATTGCATAAGAAAATGCCTGGCTCCAGGTGCCTCCTCAGTGACGCCCTGCAGTCCTCCCACCGCTCTCCCGTCTCTCCCCATCACACCCTTCATCCTGATGTGCAGTTCAGGCCTCGCCCTCAGCATGTCCTCTCACCAAGCTAACTGTGACAACTGAGGTGGGAGAACAGGTACCAGGCACCAATATTCAAAGTCACTACCTTGCCTTACCATCTTTTCCCCTTTCGTTTCAGACAAGTGGAGAAACTGCTATTTCATTTGATTTCAGACAAAGAAGAAACCCTCCAAAAGCCCGTCTGTGACTGTCTCCCTTATCCAAACTCTATTTCTATTGCAACAGTCCTAAATCAGGCCTATAATTGGAACAGTCTCTGGCCAGTACCAAATCCACTGAAGTACACAGATTCTCCTTAAGGCACTTAAGATTCAGTCCCCTTTCTGGAAATGTACACAGTTTAAGAACTAGTGCGGTAAAGAAATACAATCAAGGTAGTCCGTAGAAGTGGCCAAGATCTCTCAGCATAACTAGTTGCGAGGGCTTGAACCGCAGTTCACATGGCAGAAGAGCATATCCTTTCTCTCTGCCTGTTCTCTTAAGAGACCTCGACTCTGAATTCACTTCAAATAGGAAGGATGGAGAAACAAATCACACAAGTCGTCAAGAACTACTTAAGTTTGTATTTTTGTATTTCTTCAGATTCTAAAAGTAAGAACCAATGCATGAAAGTTTGAAATGTTAAAGCACTCTATCATTTCTCCCTCCTATCCTACATTTTTCTCTAAGCCTTTTACTATACATTTGCTGAATAAATAGCAACCAATATCCTAATCGGTACTCCATCTCCAACAAGACCAACAAATGGCTAAGTTAAATGATGCACCAATTCTATGAGAAATGAAAGGAAACAGTCTAGAATTCTAGAAAGTGCAAGTCATAATAAATTCAGTATCAATGCCTACTGCCTAGGAAACAGATGCTTGGGTATATACTGAGCTGCTACCCACCAACAACTAGCAATTCATAGCCAGAGGATTATGCTTTCAACCACTTGACCCAATTTCTGCTTTCACATAACTGGAGAATCTCTCTTCCATCTTAACATTCCATCACAGCTGGATCCACCGACAGAGTGCAGTTTTCAGTCTCTCCTGCCCCACTGAACCCCGCGTATGCCTCCAGCGTGGCCCTCCTGTCTTCCTAGTGTGACCATGCTGTGTCTGTTTTACCCGAAGGGCCTTGAGGTTCTGAGGCCAGGGACCATCTCACTTACCTTCCTGTCCCTGGCCAGCCATACATCTCATGACACACAGCAGGCACTCAGTTAATGTTAATTGTTTAGAGTTCTAATTTAATTTTTTGTTCAAAATTTTAAAAAAGGGAGGTAATAAAAGTTATTTTTTAAAAAATGACTACTAATTTGGGTTGGCTTTAGCTCAAGCAGTTACTTTGTCATGGAAGACAGCTAAAATGATTATTAAGTTGAAATAAACCAAATGTGTGAACATGACAATGAGGTAAAAAACAACAAAAAAAATTAAGTGCCAAATAAAACTATGACCATGCCAAAACATACTCAATCACTTGTTATTCAATAATGGACAATGGTCTTAACAGAGTCAGAAAAAAGCCAGGGTAGTTCCAGTCCATACTGAGTATGTTATATTTGAGGAAGGTAGCTTAACCTTCCTGAACTTCGATCTCTTAGTCTGTAAAATGGAAACAAGCACTGCTATCTCAGTTAGATAACGTGTAAAACGCAGCAGCAAGCCCAAGGTAATGCAAATGCTCAGTGAATGTCTGATCCCCTACCCTCCAACCACAGTAGAGAAGTCAACTGAAGCCATTGCAGGAAAACCTGGTGAATAAGCTGGTGAGAGAAAAGAGGGAAGACTTTCAGTGGTGCTTCAGAATCTTACTTCCAGAGCTCAGGACTGGCACATTAGGGGCCATTACAAACGCTGAGCCCCGTGCTGGGACTGCGTGAGCCTTTGCTCCCCTCCTCACTAACTCCTGCTCCCCTGTCTTTCCGATATCCACTCAGGTCCTGGTTCCCAGGGAAGCCTTCCTTGATGGGTACAGGTAGCCTTCCTTCGCTGCACAGTTGTCACAGCTGCAACTTGAGCTCATTTGTATGACTGCTCGTTTCCTGACTGCCTCTGAGACTAGACTGTAAGCTTCTAGAGGGCAGGGGCTATGCATACTTTTGTTCACTGTTGTGTCTTCCATGCCTAAGCACTGTTTGGAGCTCAACATGTAGCTGCTGAACAAAGGACTAACCAGAACAGAGCCAACATCTCCATTTTCATTTGACCAATATGCCCAGAGTTGGTCTTACAAGAAGGGAACCCCATAGAAGGAACTTCTGAATGGGGGACAATAGAACCAAGAAAGACAAACCGTCTCGAAGCTGCTCCATGTCATCATCAAACACGGCCTCCTTCAGGGCGGTCTTATCATAGGTGTTGATGGTGTCTGAGTACGGATACAAATTGTAGTCTCGCACCCGTGGCCCTGGGAAGGTGCGGGGAGGCTGGGTGTTGAGGAGGGAGGTCTTGTTATCCAGAGCAGTTCTGCCTCCTTCCACCACATCAATGCCGCCCCGGCCCTCAGTGGCAGGGGAGGCAACTCCACCATCCCGGGATACCTGGAGCACAGAACACTGTCAGTTCCCTTTTAGGACTTTTAACAAACTTGTCTTCAAATTTTCAGAAGCATTAGGAGAGCCAGTGATTTTTCACTTGAAATCAGGCCGCTAACAAAAGGTCATTAGAATTTCAATTTGTAAATACCTAATTCATAAACTACCTTAAAGGGAACTAAACATGCTTATATTTTCTTCTCTTCTTTCATTAATTTACACATAAAATTTGTTTTCTTAGCATTTCAGGTTAACTTCACTCAAATATTTTTTGAGAGTTAATAACATGGAAAGTCCCTTGGGAACCAAGAGTGTACACAACACACCCACAGTTCTTCAGAAATCTCATGTACCAGCACAGCCTACCACTTTTTTTACAATTGTTGTTCAGTTACAGTTGTCCCACCTTTTTTCCCACTGCTCTCCTCTGTCCTGTCCCTCCCACTCCTACAGTTAATTCCCCCTCATTGTCCATGCCCATGAGTCCTCTATTCGTGTTCCTTGGCTTGTTCCTTCCCCTTCTTAGCCTACAACTTTCTTTACAAACGTAGAGGGGTTTCCTCACTGGGGCCCTGACACAACACTAATACTCTCCCAATAACCATCACAAGATCTAATGCAGTTCAACTGTCCAAGAATTCCTTGTATATATTCTACCACCTGGTGAGCCAAACAAGGGCTAATAATCTCTAATGATGGAGGACTCAGTATCCCCTAGGCAGATCATTCTTTCTTTGGTGTTTCTGACTCTCAGAGCTGGTCTTTCTGTTGGGTCAAAGAACAGGTATTTATTATTTTCTGAAAAATTTTTTTCCAATGTATCCTGAATCTTGTCTTCAACAAATTAACCCCCTGGTCCTCTGTCCCTTGTGTCATATTTCTGACTGTCTTCACTCTCGGGGGTTCTTTCTTCAAAGCCACAATGGCCCATCTGGCACCCTTTGTGGGGTGGCACTGTAACAAGATCAAGTATGGGCTGAGCTCTGGGAACAGAGCAAAAATGTCATTCTTCTCATTCCAGACATGAGAAAAAAACAAGTAAAAACATTGTGGGACAGCCAGACTACACTAGTGCTTATAATACATGTTTTTTATAAATTGTGGTATAAAATACATATATTTTAAGCCCCTCATTTCTAAGTGTACAATTCAGTCACATTCATATTAAACACCATGTTGCATATAACCATTACTACTATGTTAGATTTGGGGCAATACTTTTTCATCTTTCCTAACCAGAACTCCATATCCATGACATAATAACACCCTGCCCGTCCCTCCCACCCCTGATAACCTCTTTTCTACTGTGCTTTCTGTTTCTGTGAATGTAACTACTCTAGCTACCTCACATAGGTGGAAGCACACAGTGTTTGTCTTTCTGTGTCTGGCTTATTCCATTTACATAGTATTTTCAAGTTCCATTTGTGTTGTAACATGTGTCAGTATTATATTCCTTTTTATGGCTGAAAAATATTCCATTGCAGGTACATATCACATTTTTTCAATCTATCTGTTGATGAATACTGGATTGCTCTATCTTGTGGTTATTATGAATAATGCTCCTATGAACACTTATAGAGGAATGTGTTTAAGTCCCTTCTTTCAATTTTTTGGATATCTATCTAATGAAATTGCTAGAATGCATCTGGTTACCTGATCCCCCCAAAACTGTATACTAATATAATTATTAAGAGGCAAATTATATATATACACATATATGCATAGATATGAACAAAATGACTCAATCAGAGTTTTCTCTCAGGGAAGATAATACATGAGTGATTTTAACATTTTTCTCTTTGTAATGCTCTTCTAAAAATAAAATGTATTATTATACTGGAAAAAAATCATCCATAAGACTTTTTAAAGATTAAAGACATTTAAAAAATAAAGCTAAACTAATTTTTATCACTTTTGACAAAAGTTACCTTTTGAACTTTGTTTATCACCCCCATCCTTGTCTACATGCATATTTCATAGCATGGCTATCACAGTGCTTCATACCATCATGTAGTTTGCTTTTCTCATAGCGTAAGCACGTCTCATGGAAATAAAGTTTTTATAACCATAATGTTTAATCACACCATTATTCCTACTTATTTTTTAAAAAAGATTTTATTTACTTTTAGAGACAGGGGAAGGGAGGAAGAGAGGAAGAGGAACATCAATATGCGAGAGCTACATTGATGCACTGCCTTTTGCACACCCCAAACTGGGGCGCAGACTCGCAACTCAGGCATGACCCTGACTGGGAATCGAACCGATGACCGTTCGGTTCGCAAGCCAGCACTCAATCCACTGAACCACACCAACCAGGGCTCTACTTGTGTTTTAATAAGATTCATTGAATGATTCCCCTTCTACTGATCTTTTTAATGTTTTATGTTTTGACCATTAAATACAATGCTAAAATAAACTACTTTGTATAAATATCTTCTTTTGCTGAGTTTGTTAAAAGCTAAATTATTAGATACAGGACCTAAAACTTAAAATCACCTTTGCTAAATATAATTTTACTAAACTCTGAAACTACTGAATCAATTTGCCGTGTCACCAATATTACACTAGTTCCTCATATCCTTCCTAGCATTAAGTGTTATAATTTCTACCTGAAATAAAGCAGAACAATTTTGAAGTAGAATGGAACCTCAAATATAGGTCCTGTTGTATTTGTGTAATTAGTCCTAAGGACGGACTTTCTCCCACGAGTTTCACGTTTTTGTCTCTGCTTTTGAGAACCATCTTCCCACTGAATCTGATGTACACCCTTATGAACTTCTGTCCCATTAGACTGGGTCTACTAGTCAAGCTTAAAAAGAGGTGGGCTAGCTCCTGAGTCTCACATCCAACAAAGTTTTATATCTACCTCCGCTTTTTAGTTAAAAATCTGGCGACGACTAGTGGCAAAATCTTAGGCTGAAAGTTACATTCAGTTCTCTTTGTAGCCTTGCAGCTCTCACATTCCAGTCCTTCCGTGCTTCTTACCCCTCGATAACCCTGAGGCTTCCTGTTCCTGGCTGTTTTTATTTTGTTCCTACCATGCTTCATTCCTTCCAACTTTCATCACAGTATTTTTATGCTTTAAAAAATAGAAAACACATGTTCCAAAATAGGGCACCTGAGGACTATGGTATAATCCATATGAATTATCACCCAGCCATAAAAATTCACATAGAAGAGTACTGACTGGGGAAAGTACTCACCTCCTATGCTAAACAAGATGCACACACTATGATGCCTGTTTTATTTAAAAAAAAACACTCTGCATACACCCCAAAACATATTAATATATAAAGACACATAAAGAAATAGAACAGTATACAGTAAAATGTTAATGTTCATTATCTCTAAATACGGAGAGCCCTTTTTGCATTTTCAAAATGTTATATGTTGGCTACATATTACGTTTATAATTGGGGAAAGTAATGCCTTAGGCATCTACCTTCTTCTAGGGCTTCCACTGTTCCTGGCAGGACTTCTGTTCACTAATCAGAGCCCCACCCCCATTACCTTGGAAATCTTTTCCACTTTCTCCACTGCAACCCACTCACCCTCCTTCCTGGCCAAGGCCAATTCCTCTACCAGTGCCCAAACCTCATCCGTCCCATGTCCTCAATAACCTGTGTCCACCAATCATCCACTGCCCTCTCTTCCACAGTCAACATTTCTCTCTCAACTGGCCCCACCAGCATTCAAACAGGTCAGGTCTCTGCCATGTGAAAAGCCCCTGAGTACCCAGTTTGTTACTTGAGTCAGTCTTCAACCCTCTGTAATCTGTTTTCCATTTTCAACTCTGCTCTGAACTATGCTCACAAAATCCAGCGGACTCTTGGAAGAAACTAAACTTGTAAATTGTGGACTGTGACTATGTGTAAAATTTATTTAAGAGGAACATGAAAAGTCTAAGTGGTGGGGTGGGCCCATTCTCAAAGAAAAGATGGCTCTAGCAACTAGTCAGTCAATGCCTCTTAAATCTCTACCTCCAGCCTAATTCACCGGCCTTAACTTCAGGACATATACACAGGCCTTAAAGGATATGTTTGCTTAGATATTCCAAAGATAATCGCCAGCTTGTTTGCCTGCTTCTGCATGTGATTAGAGCTCCCAGCCACAATGGTATCTGATTCAGGCTTACTACTTTTATCACAACATAGGAACAAAAATATGTTCAGCATTAACAAAAAGCAAACTGAAAAAAAAAAAGGTATTTAACATTCTTTACAAAGATAGCAAGGGAAACTCAAAACTGCCTTGGGCCTCTAAAAATATTTTTGACTACAGGCTGAAAATAATGATGAAGCTCAGTAATAACAGTAGTCAGTGTTCAGAAGAATCAGTAATTATCACTTAACAAACAGTTCTCTATTAACCTGGGTATACTTACTATATCACAGTCCTTCTTGCCATCTCGTTTAATTGGCTCATTGAGATCTTCTTGGCTTCGAAAACTAAACTTTTCAATGGCTTCTGTTACTCCACGCAAAGAACTATAGATTTCTTCGGAGTTCAGGTTCTCTGTATCATAGTCCAGCATGCTAAAGATCAAAATATTTTCTCTCTTAAATTGAGGCATATGCATAAAACTGAGGTATATGTATAAATTCCTTCCAATAATTTCCATAGTAAAGTACCCAAGTTTGTTTCTTTAGGTATTTTGGAATGAAAAGGAGAAATCTGTTGTTAGAGCGCCAGCAGGGGACAGTTAATTATACATCTTCTTGGTCAGGTCTGTACATTGTATCAGCGCTCAATTAGAACTAGGGGAAACAATAACCACAAGAATGCAAGAACTCAAAGAGTGACAATTGGTGACTGAATGCATGAGGTAAGGAAAGTGGAAAAATAATATCCCGAAGTCAGAAAAAAGTAATTTGGTTGTTACTGGTCTCAAATATGCAAACTTAAATTAAGAGGAATGACCACTTCAATATAAAGCTAGAATTACAAACAAATTTCAGAAGAGCAAAGCAAATGACTTCTGGGTTACACTCAGCAGTGTGAGGAGCTTGTAAATAAAATACTGTGTTAAAAACTAAAAAACTAACCCTATAACTCAAAGTCAGATCCACTTCACTAACAGGCTCCTGAGAGTCTAACTCATATATTATCTAACTCAGTAGCTTGCTGAGAATATCAAACTCTTCTACATGTTTTTATTTGGAGTTTCATAATAAAAGCAAATCTTATAAAGATGAGTTAGATTCCTAGCTGGATATCTAAAAGCACTTCAAAAAGCCAAAAATATTTGTCCCTTCAAGAAAATTGGTGTCAACTACTGTACCTTTAAAACATTCATCATAGCTAAACATGAAATGAAGCAAAAATCCTAAATAGCCTTTTGGTGTAATACAGTGTGTCAACAAGTAGTAGCCTTTGTGGAAGTCTGAAAAATGCCCTGAAACAGAAGCTCCTAAGAATAATGACGACAACAAAATCAACTGCCCCTCACTAAGAATGTTTAAAAAAGCACGAATGAATACATGAGTATAAAGAAAGCAAAACATGAAGCAACAGTCAACAAAGGGCAAGTCAAAACTATAAACTTACTTTAGATGTCACTTGTTTTAAAAAGATATCCAGGAAGATATCAGGTAAGTTGATCTAACTTAACCTGCAGAAAGTTTGAGCTATATTGAAGATTCCTAGCCTAGGACACTCCAAGAATCCTTAGCTGTATTTAAGTAAGTATTCAACATCACTAAGGATTGCAATCTTTCTGTTCTTCTAATGAGAAATAATGAAAATTAAGCACATGCTGGTAGAGCACTTCCTAAGGACAACACAACCAATCCTGTACATTTTCACATGAGGTAAGTTTCCTATCACTTAACAACAAGTAACATTTACTACTCCCCTCTCCTGCCTTGTGTTTTTCAAAGGTTTGGGCCAACGAGAAAGACAAGATTGGGACAGTTCTCACTTGAAGTAGTCAGGCTGGCTTGAGGTTGCAATGACCCAAGTGTCTTCTAAGGCTAGTTAGGTTCTGCTAGACCACAAGATCTGAACTCACTCTTAGAGATGGCAGCCATTTGCCTACAATTGCAAAACCGGCCCAGATAAAACTCCCTTTTCTTTTCTGATGAAAGAAAATACACACCTCAATTGTACTTGGACAGTTCACAAAAATACATGCCAACTCAAAGATTGGTTCTGGCACCAAACAGAAAGGGATGTGAACTTGAACATGTTTACAGCTAAAATCCCTTGTATATATACTAACAGAAAGTGAACTAAAAATCTGGAACAAAATTCAAGATTTCAACTCCTTCTAAGAGGCAATATCCCTTTAATGTGAAGAAGCTTCCTGCTACACTCCCCTTCTAGAACCCCACAATTTCAGATAAGAACAAAAGCGTTTATACATCTGGCCAGTGAACTTTTTTAAAATAAAGACTGAGTATGACTCAAACAAAAAATATGTATACAAGATATAAAAAGATGTCTTCAGATACTTTAAATGAAAACAAGAAAAAGCAATAACATAACCCATGCAAAGGAAGGAAGGAAGGAAGGAAGGAAGGAAGGAAGGAAGGAAGGAAGGAAGGAAGGAAGGAAGGAAGGAAGGAAGGAAGGAAGGAAAAGAATGAATAGGGGACAAAAGCAAGTCTGGCAAAGTGTTCTGCTTTTTAAGGGACGTCATAATAATATTTTCTGTGTTGCTTCAGATAATGTTAGCTTTCACATATTTCATCTCGTGTTTCTCAATCTGAACTTTCTTAAAACATTTCATTTCAGTTCACATAACTTTGGCATTATAGTAGCCTCTTTTTAAAATAAGAAAATAAAGAATTTGCTAGTTAATGTTCCTCCTCCTTACTTTCAATTAATAAACCAACTCAGACTTCCAATTTAGGAGTACATGTGCCTAATCAAGGTCAAGCTGTGGTGATGCTTCTTTTTAGACTCACTAGCTTGAGGTCTTGAAGTATCTCCTTGGTATGAAGCTAAAGCTGTGAGCTCAAGGTGAGAGAGAGAAAGCATCGTTTTGGAAACCATCCTACTTTCTAATTGTTATTTTATGCTTTGGCCTGATTTGCCTATTTTCAAATCAGCACCTATGGGCCCTCATTTTGTACAGAAAAAGGAAAACTCCCATGAATGCCACCATCAGGGAACTGTGGACACTGTGGTCCCAACAAGCCATTCAATGTGAGAGCGGCAAGAGAAATGCAGCAGCTTTACTTAGAAGAGACCCAGTCTGTCACCTGACCCCACGCTCAGCTCGGACACAACTGCAGAACAGAATCCTTCAGGTTAAAGGCCAGGCTTGGTCACCTCTAAGCACTGTGATTAGACCCCAGAAAGGTTTCCCTAGGATGGTTTAGATTAGCAAGAGCTGCTTAATCAGTCAGTCTTCACTGACCTAAGGTCAGGCAAATAACCCAATACTGAAGCAGAATAATGTTCTGGACTGCTCGGTTGTAAAAGATTTGTATCATGGGTGGGGAGGCATGAAGTCAGGTCTCCAAGAAAAGAGAAACTGAAGACAAGAAGTTTGTTTTCTCAGATTTTCTTCTTTGTTATTTTGTAGGAAAAAGATATTAGAGCATGGGAAAAGGATAACTGTTCCTTGTTATGAAACTGATAGGATTTTGGCAAAGAGATAGACATAGATTTCCTCTTAATTATATGTGACCGATAGGTTTTCTAAATGTAAAAGTCTCTAGTCACCTCTTTCCCACTAAAGTTACAGGCATTTATTAAGCATCAGCTATATTATTGTGCGCATATGTGAAAGATAACTCTGAGAATAGGATATTTTCTGGAGGGCAGTCTTGACGGCTGGCTGGGAAAAGTGGCTGAGGGTGAAGCTTGGTGCCAATATACTGGGAGACAGTCAGTAAACTTGTCTTATACCTTGAGGCCTGGTTAATCTTAAAAAAAAAAAAAAAGAAGAAAGTATAGTAGTATGATTTAACACTGACGACAGCAGTGACATTTCACTGCCAGTACGCCCTTGCCCTAACCTTGTGTATTATGTACAAACAGTCATTAAAGGATTCTCTGTACACTTCAGAAGTTACTTTTGCTGTGAGAGTTTCAAAAGAAAGATGTTAAAACATTTAGATGACTTGTTTATTATGTACAACTTCACTATGTTGATACAAAAACAGGAATGTAAATCAGTACAAAAGCTATCTCTGATGCATTCAAAAGCAACAATTTATTTTTACCCTTGTCTTATCAGAGTGGGTACAAACTCATCTTACAAAGCACAAAACAGCTGGACTGCCTGCCCCTGCTCTGCTCCTGTAATGACAGCCTTCTAGAGAAGGGATTCTCTGGTTTTTGAACCTTTATAAAAAGCACTTAAGAGACCTCCAAACAGGTTTCTGTAGGAACACATGGACCCGACTCTGTACCACAGATCTGCCATCTGAAGTAAGTCCCACCCCTTCTTCTAGACTCATTATACATTGTCACATCAAACCAGGGGCTGGTGACAATATTGCCAGCTCTCCAGCCTTGAGGCAGGGAATCTACTAAGGCACAACTGAATGCCCTTCTTAGGGCTTTCTTTCTGGATTTGTGTCCTAAGACAATCACGAGGTGACAGGACATTGTGAAAGTTATCAGTCTACATAACCACCAGCAGGACTGAAAGCTGCAGATGCAGTTTGGGAAGAGCAGGTCTCACTTGCTTTTTAGTGGGAATGCCTAACATACATAAGAATGCTACGGAAATTGTGCTCACTGTTGCTTGCCTTGATTTCACGGCATTGCCTGAGTGCTTTCGGGGGCTGAGCATGCACTGGGCAGAAAGGTTTGCAATAGCAGATGCTGATGAATTCTGTCAGTTGATGAAATGGTCTATCCTTGTGACATGGCAGGAACTGTACTCCTGAGGTTCGACAAAGATCACACACCTGCTCACACCTCTCACCAAGGCTCTCCTCCTGCTAGTCTAAGCCAAAGCAGGGACTACACTGGAGGCAGCTGAGAGGTTTTTTAAAATAACTGAGATGACCTCAGAAATGCAACAACACTGTGACACCTCAGACAAGTTTAACAGGTAGTTTGTTAACCTGGAAAAGAGCGCCTGAGAGTCTTGTGGGAGGGAGCGGTGGGAATGGAGTTAGACTGAGAAAAGGGAGGTGGGTGCTTCGACTGCCCATCAGCACTCCAACCCCATGATCAACTGTAGTGATCAGAAGAGGAAAATCAGAAAGAGAAACAAAAAAGGCAAAGGGAAGGGAGAAGGAAGGGGAGAGGAAGACACTATATTCCAAGTGTCTTAGAGTCTCCTCTTTCCTCAACAAAGTTCTATCGAAATTCAGTGGAGCAAAATTAATACTTCACGATACAGAAAAAAGAACATGTTTTCTTTTATCAACACAATTTGGTCCTCGATAAGACTATTTTATTTCCCTCTCAATCATGAATTTACACTTTTAAATCGCAGGAGATTCTGAGTGGAAGCGTGAAGCATGGGTATGCATACATATACATTGGGAAGGACATTATAGGCACTTAAAAAATATAGATGTTCACTTTCAGATACTGCAATCTACTATTTTAGGAACAACCAAAGAAGAAAGTATGGGCCTGAATTCAAATGGGACCAAAGGAACTTAGCAGGAAGAATCAATGTGTCATTCTGACCAGAGGCTGGGATCCAATCAGATGGAGTTCAGAGGCTGCCACAAGCAATTTTTTTTCCTGAAAGAATAATATTACCACCAGAAAGCTAGGCAGCAATTCTCGGCTAGTCAACTCAGAGAGAGGGGAACCAAAATTCTAATTTCTGGGCTCATATCATCTAATATGACAATTAAAACTCACTAGCAAACGTTAAGTATTCCTCTTCACTTCACAAATGTCACTAAGTGACCTGGGCTTGCAAGAGGCCCTGACAGAGTGTTCTAACAACAACTGCTGCAACTCAAAAGACCCAGGGGCATAGGAAAGAGGTGAGAAAGACTGGCTAGAAATGTGACAACAGGCCAGGGGGTGGAGCTTGGTATCAGAAACAGTGTTCCTACACAGCAGTACTGCCTGCTGCTGGCATTCATCATAATTCCAAGAGTAGTAGGTATAAAGCTAATCTCCAACTGAGGACCGTTAGGGCCCCATTTTGTAAGAAAAATAAAGTGGAGATGAAAGGTCACTGTGGCATAAAAACTGTCTCTAAACCACACACTGGGCTGGGAGTGAAGCTATAAGAGGTACACAGGCAAGCATCTCAGGCTGGATCCAGCTCTGCTGGCAGGTAGAGAATAAAGCAGTGCCACTGCTACCTCCCTGTGGGAAAATTCCCACTTCGATTCTATGGACAGTCTTGATCCTCTGGTGGGATGAATGTAAAATCCACCAAAAACTACCTTTTATTGCTAGGGGTGACTGAGGTTATCTAGTCAGCACCATTCTGTTCTACAGCATATTTGCCAAGCACCAGAGTAGGGACTGCCATACGTTTTTATCTTCAAGGGAATGGATTTCATGTGATTTCTAAAGTCCTTTACAACTCTGTTTTTCATATAACACAAATCACACTCGGTAAAATGAGCTAAAATACATGTTTGATGGTAAAAAACTGCAGGTCCTAAATCTCTTCTCAAATACCCAGTAGTATTTGTTTACCAGCTGAAAATTAAGCATTGATTCTTCCCCCACGCAGAAACAACTCATGGAATGTTTCGCTAAGGTTTAACCTGTTAGCTATGGCTTATCGAATACTATTGGGTTGATAAAAATGACTTCCTCACTAGTGATTAAAAAAAAAACAAACCTACCAAATTAGATTTTTTTCATCATTACAGAATATTTCCTTATCACCACCATGATCCAAGTACAGAATTTGTGGACAAAAAAACAATACTAGTTCATTTTGATACTCAAAATTGTATTAAAAAACAGCTGATAATAACTTCTCCCCTTAAGAATAAAAAGCTAATGTCATATGAGTGACTCAAAAGAATGGCAGGTCACAAAAAATAAACATTTCAAAATCACTGCTCAAGAAAACATCTGAGATTATATATGGTAGAACTTGTTTACTACCACCTTGTAAGTTGGCATCTAATCCATTCCCCTATTTAGTGCAAGAGTTCCTTTCTTTTCTAATCTTCCTGGTAGAAAGTATGTAGCTTATTTGAATATTTCCAGTAACATGATGCTATGAGGCAGTGCTTCCTACTTCTGGACAGTTTTAGTTATGAGAAAAATCATTTCTCCTACTGAGTACAAAGTTGACTGAGATCATCTGTCTATTATACACTGACTGGGGCACACTGTTTTTGTTTTGTTTTTTAAAGAAATTAACTAAATAACTAATTCCCTAAAAAAAGCATTTTTTTGACAAAAAAAAATGTAGGCCACACTTGGAAATTTTAATATTGAAAATAAATCTCTTCATTTCTTCCACTGACCTATAACCCTAACAGTAAAGAGGAAAGTCAGGTCAATTAAGAATAAATGATGAGCTGTACCTCCAGCCAAGATGGAGGCATAGGTGGAAACACTGTGCTTCCTCCCACAACCAAAATTAAGGACAACAAAGATTCAGAAACAAAACCACAACCAGAACAGACAGAAGACTGAACTGTACGGAAGTCCAACAACCATTCAATCAGACTGGTAAGAGGGGCGGAGTCTGCGTCGAGGAAAAGGCAATGGCTGCCAGACCCAGGAGGGCAGGCAGCACAGGGCTAACAGACCCCGGGCTCTGGGAGGAAACAAGTAGAGTGCCTAAGGCGGTTGGCTGACTATGGTCACACATTTGCACGCACACAGATAAACTAGGCAAATATGGGCAGTGAGACAGACCACGCAACCCAGGGCCCCAACAATGGGAAATAAAGCCTAAAAGCAACAACTGAAAAGGTGCCGGGAGAGACTCCCAGCCTCACAGGAGAGTTCCCTGGAGAAACCCACAGGGTCCTAGAATGTACACAAGCCCACCCACCCAGGAACCAGCACCAGAAAGGTCCAATTTGCTTGTGGGAAGCTGCAGAGGGTACTGAAATCCGAGATAGCACGGAGCTATGTTCCCTCCCTGACCCCGCCCCCACATACAGCGTCACAACCCAGTGACTGGGTTGCTCTGCCCTGGTAAACACCTAAGGCTCCTCCACTAATACATAACAGGCACGACCAGACCAAAAAATTATGGCTCAAAAAGAAGAACAAATCAAAGCCCCAGAGCCAATACTTTTAAGCAACCAAGAGATAGCCAACCTATCAGATGCACAGTTCAAAACACTGGTGATCAGGATGCTCACAGAACTGGTTGATTTGGTGGCAAATTAGATGAAAAAATGAAGGCTACACTAAGTGAAATGAAGGAAAATGCACAGGGAACCAATACTGACAGGAAGAAAACTGGGACTCAAATCAATGGAGTGGACCAGAAGGAAGAAACAAACAACCAAACAG
>PVKM010008314.1:0-38966 GCA_004027735.1 Carollia perspicillata
GTTCTCCTTCATTATTTTTTCAAGTTTTCAATTGCTTGCTCTTGTTCTTCTCCTTCTGACACTCCTGTGACTTGGATGTTAGAATGTTTAAAGTTGTCCCAGAGGTTCCTAAGCCTCTCCTTTTTTGAATTATTTCTTCTGTTCCAGTTGGATGTTTATTTCTTCCTTCTGCTCCAAATCACTGATTTGAGTCCCAGTTTTTGTCCCTTCACTGTTGGTTCCCTGTATATTTTTATTTCACTTTGTATAGTCTTCACTTCTTCCTTTATTTTGCATCCATACTCAATAATTTCCATGAGCATCCTGATTACCAGTGTTTTGAACTCTGCATCTGGTAGGTTGGCTATCTCACTGCTTAGTTTTTTCTGGGGTTTGATCTGTTCTTTCATTGGGGCCATGTTTCTTTGTGTCAGCACACCCGTTACATTGTAAGGGGTGGAGCCTTAGGTATTCATCAGGGTGGGGCAACCCACTTCACTGAGTGCTTCCTACAGCTCGATGCTTTGCATGAGTCTTCTTGAATTTGTCAGGGTCCCAGTTTGACCCCCTTAGGAAAATCACCTCACCTTCCTATCCCCCATTTCCTCACCTGCACACTTGGGATGGTTGTTCATTCAATGATTTCTATGGTAATCAGAACAATCATTCAATGATTTCTATGGTAAACTTCCAGTTTTGACATTGTTTTGCCAGAATTTTTTTTTTAATTTAGCTATTACATTTGTAATATCCAAAAGATGTGTCTTCCAATAGTGTTTCTTTTTAGTCTCTTGTTTTTACTTCATGGATATATTTCTTCTTTCATCTCTCTGAAGATATGTAATTTTCACTTGTTTTTAAAATTTTTCTACTACCTGTACCTACTGTTTCCTTGTGTTCCTTTTAATGTTCGATTCTCTTATGTTTGGGACATTCGCTTCATAAATGCCTTGCATGTCCACTGATATTCATGAATGTGGCAGAAAATGTTGACTGGAACCTGTGTGGGTGGGGGAGGGGTGGCTTGTTGACTTGAGAGGTGAAAGATGGAATTTACTGTTGAGGCACTTCAATCTCAGTATCTGCAGGTCTTTGAGCTGATGGCTGCATTCCCTCCACTTTCCTGTTTCATGGGTATAAGCCTTGCAGTCAGAGTTCTGGGGGCTGATGGGGGATTCTTCTTGGGTCTTGCCATGTCAGTGTGGTACCTTCCCGCCAGCTGGAGGTCAGTTGAGTTAATTTTGCTCTTTTGGGTGTTTTTTGATTCATTGAATATTCTAATATTCTCAATATACATTGCTTTTGTATTAAAATTTAAATAGAAACTGCAAACTGAAAAAGGGTATTTTCAGCTCTCCAAGCTAAAATGTTGCTGTAGTGGTCATGAAGGAGCCCTTGAACGTGGTGCCCACTGGCTGTCAGCCACAGGTCATTTAGTCCAAGGACAGATGGCAAATAAAAGAACAGAATCTTCAAATTCCATTTTCCTTAGGAATGTATTTTCCTTGCTGTATTTCCTTGAATGTATTTGACTATGTTCTGATCAGATGTTCTCTTAACCTTTTGTTAAAACTAATAGTTGTATCATGCAGAGCTGCCTTAGCTTAGGCATGTTGTTTCTTTGTCTCTTTTCTGAATTGAGGTACACGTCACATTTGAATGCTGCAGAGTCAACCTAATTAGAACTCTCTTCTTGCTGTACACACACATTTGGTTTTCATCTTTAACATAATAGGTATCAGCTTTTTAAAAGGCCTGTCCCACACTGCTTTGCAGGAACACATGAAGTATCTTTTAACATCAACATGAACTTGAATGCAACTGTGGCTATAGATGCTGATTTCTGAAAATACATTACTACTGACTCTCGCTGTATTTGAATCACCAAAAAGAAATCTGAATCTGGAAGACTGCCAGACACAAACTCTGAAATTACTACTGGTACTGTTACCAGGGAGGTAATGTATATTTTATTCGACGAGTAGCTCTCTCTTTCAACTTTAATTCTGTAAAAAAAAGTTAGGCCTGGGTTTATACAATCCTCTACTGTTCTTTTAAGACCGAAGGTGAGTCGTTATCTTGTTGAAACTTTCCAGTCCTGAGGGATTCATTTTTTCTTACCGATTGTCACATATTTGTAGGCTGCCTGCATGAGGTCAGACTGTCCATATCTCTCCAGAGGATCAGGGTCAAACAGCTATGGTCTGTGGCTGCCTGTGAAAACCAGTGATGAATGAGGCCAACGAATCTTAAGCCTTTGCTGGCTACCTTAGGATCATTTATTATTCTGATGTTTAAAAAAGACCACCCAAATACATTTTCTTGAAGGAAACATTTATTTAGAATCTTTATTGGTCAAGCAGTTTCAAACAAATCTAGAACAGGTTTTCACATTTGAGCCTTTAGTGCAAAGCCATTTTGTCATGCGTGAAAAAAATGTTTGTCCAGTTAAAGCTCTCCCCTGATGCATTTCAGTATCGGAATCATCAGGCAGAAGACTTAATGTGACAGAAATCTGCTCTGAAATCTGCTTGAAAAAGGACATGATTTAAAGCTCTTGTGAATGTTTTTCATAACATAAATGTGTTTAAATAACTTGTTATCTCAACTTCTTAATTTCAAAACCAAAACACCCCAAGAATCAACTATCCTTTTAAATTAAAAAAATCAATTTATACTCTTCTTAAAAGAACTCCAACAATGTAAAATAAATTCCAATTCCAGATATATATATATATGTATGTACATTTATAACTTAGGTGCTCTTTCGCACTATTTGCTTTTATTCATGCAACACTGACAGAGGACTGGACGTGAGGTCCTACAGGGGCCTCTCCGAGAAAGCAGTGTAGCTCCTCGCTCTGGAGAAGAACAAGGGGGTGTACATCTTGTCAATTTCAAAAGCAGTGACTGCAGTCTCACCGGATGACCTGGAAAGAATGCACGAATTACTAGTTACCAGGAAGTTTCAACTCATTTAAAATCCTTGCATATTTCTGAGGGTGAGGGGTTATTTTACACGCTAGTCTTTTACAGTTTCTTTGTATATTTCAGTAAATTCTAAGTAATGCAGGCACATTGTGGAAAATTTTTAAAATTTAGAAAAGCACAAAACAATCACTCATAATTCTATCTGTTCTATCATTCAGATACAGCAACACAAAGCACTTTTCTTTCCAACGTTCCCTCGAAGCACCTCAACCTCTCTAACGAGCTTTCCCGCTGAGACCACACTGTGAGTCACCCTCCTCGTTTCATTACCATTTCGACACATACATTTCCTAATGTCACCAGAAGTCCTTTTCAGTAGCTGCTTGTACCAGTTTACTTAGCAACTCCCCTTTTGTTGGGAATCGTACATTGTTTTCAGTTCTTGGCAACTAAAAATGTTGTGATGTGTTTGATTATGTCCTTTGGACAGATTCCAAAGAATAGAATTTCTAAGTCAAAAGCTATAGACATTTGAAGGCTCTTGTTAAAATTTAATCTTAGAAAGAATAATAATCCTAGAATAGAATTTAATGATTTAATAATATTAGCATGACTAACAACATAATTACAGACGGGATGGAGGGGAAGCAGATGACAGGTTATACTATTACAGTTTTTTACATTTCCCCCCCGAAGAGGAGAAATAAAGAGAAGCAGAAAACTTGAGTGCTTTTATGCATACTTTAAGAAAGTCAAGGCAATCATTAGCAGTTACAAACAGTGTCTTTTTTTCTCCTAAAACTTGATGCTTTTTATTTCTTTGGTTCTACTTCTGGGTTTGGTTTCTCCTTTAAAAAAAAAATCCCACAGATTTCTGAGAGAAGCAAAAAGGAGATAAGGGAGAAAGAAAAAAAGCCTGCTCATTCTCAGTTGTCAGGACCTTCCAAATGAGTGCACAAAGTTATCTGCAAGCTAGAACTGGGGCTCCGAAAGCATTCCACAACGTGGTGGAGGTTGTGGAGTAGGTTAACTGAACGTGACCTCGAAATCTGCCTCTCAGAATTTTGGATTTAACTGGAATGGGAAGCCTTCCAGTCACACACCAATATTCTTTAAAATCCAACAACAGCTAACTTTAATATCCATACGAGCTGTTATTTCACCTTCTTAATTCCTTTTAACTCACTCATTTCTGTGCTGCTCTGTTCTTACGCACATTCTTCTGTTCATTACTGGTCTCACACAGGTAAAGCCCAACTCAAAGACAGGGCGAGACGGCAGCACGGGAGGACGCCGAGCTCGTCTCCTCCCGAGAACACACCAAAGGCACACCTACACCCAGAGCAGTTCCCCCCGAGAGACAGCTGAGGGCCAGCGGAGCAGCCTCTGCGCAACAACCGAGAGAGAGAGACTGCACAGAGAAGGTTGGGGACCCACAACAGCACTTGGGGGGCTGAGGGCACCACCTGGACCTGGGGGAATGGGTAAGTGTCACAGCATGTGTACAGGGGCCCCTTGCAGGCCAAGGGGGTTTGCACAACATACTCGAAGTAGGAAAAGGACCTCCGACCAAGCTTACCCTACCCCGCAAGGCTTTCACTTAGAACCAAAGGACAGATAAAGTGCTGCCCAGACAAGAAAAAGCTAAAGGAGTTCATCACCACCAAACCAGTACAACAAGAAATGTTAAGTGGAGACTTCTTCAAGAAGAAGAAAAAGAAAAAAAAGAGAATTAAATGGCAATAACTACACAGCCATCAATAATTACTTTAAAAGTAAATGGATTAAATGCTGCAATCAAAAGACACAGGGAGGCTGAATGGATAAGATAAGCAAAAAAAAGAGAAAGAACTCACAGACACAGACACCAAGTGGTGATGGTGGGAGGGGGAGGGACTGGAAAAGGGCAGAGGAGGGATAAATGGCAACAGAAAAAAGTAAAATAAAAAATGAACTACTGATAACAACAACAACAACAACAAATACAAGACCCATATATATGCTGCCTATAACAGACCCACTTTACATCAAAAGATACACAAAGGGATGGAAAAAAGGTAATTTATGCAAATGGAACACAAAAAGTTACAGTATCCATATTTATATCAGACAAAACAGACTTTAAAACAAAAGCTGGAACAACAGACCAAGGAGGATTCAGCAATTCCATTTCTGGATATTTATCCGGAAAAACCCAAGACACTAATTCAAAAAGACCTGTGTGCCCCTATCGTCACCACAGCGTCACAACAGCCAAGTTCAGAGGCAGCCTAAGTGTCCCGCGATTGATGCATGGATGAAGATGATGGGCACATATATATATTGGGTCGGCCAAAAAGTCCATTTAATTTTTTCTGTAAAATAAAAGACCCATTTTTCATTTTCACCAATAACTGTACTGACTTGGATATTCTGAGTATGTTGGCTATCTCCCACTACTGGCTTCTAGTGGGTAGAGGCCAAGGTGCTTCTAAACGTCTTCCAATGCATAAGACAGCCCCACAGCAAAGAGTTGTTTGGCTAAAATGTCAATAGTACCGAGAACCTTCACAAAACATTCTGACACGTTCAATCAGTCACAGTACCTTCTCCATACACTGCACAAATCTTCTTTTGCATTTCAGCTGCATTTTACCTTTCTTGAAATAATAAAGCATAATATGCCGAAAATATTGGGTATTTTCTTCCATCTTCAATATTAAAATGGCTGCAGAAAAATTTACCAGTTTTGGTAAGTTTTTTTTAAATGCATGCTGATATGACAGCTGTCAAAATACAATTTAACAAAAGTGTTTTGAATAAAGTTAAAGACAACTAAGCACTCCTAGAGCCATCGTACAGAAAAGCACTAAATGAACTTTGGCCAACCCAATAAATAGAGTGGAATATTCCTCAGCCACAGAAAGAATGGTGTCTTGTCATTTGTGACAACATGGATGGACCTAGAGGGTATTATGCTAAGTGAAGTCAGACAGAGAAAGATAAACAACATATGATTTCACTTGTATGTGGAATCTAAACAACAAAATAAACAAAAAAACAAAACAGAAACAAACTCATAGATGCAGAGAGCATTTTAATGGTTGCCAGAGGGCAGCGGGGTTGGGAGGATGGGTAGAAAAAGGGGAGGGACTAAAATGTATGAATCGCCTGTTAGAGATAGCCACGCGGATGTGAAGTACAGCACAGGGAACACAGTCGATAGCACTGTAACAACTGTGTTTGGTGTCAGGTGGGTCCTGGACTTAATGGAGTAACCACTTCGTAAGTTATATAAATCTATAATCCTTCCGTTCCCTAAAACAATATAATATTGTATGTCAACTGTAATTTAAAAATTATTAAAAAGTAAAATAGCAAAAAAAAAAGGATAATCTTGCCATTTGCAACAATGTGGATGGACCTGGAAGGTATAATGCTGAGTAAGTCAGACAGAGAAGGACAAATACCCTATGGTTTACTTATACGTGGAAGCTAAAGGATATAACATGCCAAACAGAAAGAGACTCACAGACACAGAGAACAGGCTGAGGATTGCTAGAGGGGAGGGAGACTAGGGGGACAGGTGAAAAAGGCGAAGGGGAATATGACCAATAATATTGTGGCGAGTTTGCAGTGACAGATCACTGTCACTGTGTGCACTAGACTCAGTGTAGTGATCACACTGATATAAATGTCAGATCGCTGGATTGCACACCTGAGACTAATATTACATGGTGTACCAAGCAGGTAGATAGGTCACCACTATAAAATTCTTTCAACTTTTCTGCATGTCTGGAAATAGTGTTTTTGAAGAACATTCAAAGATATTAAGCATGACTATATAAAATAAAGTGTAAGAAAAAATAATGCTCATAGAATAAAAGCTGTATACAGAACCACCTAATAGATTTGGCTTTGGAATACAAGAAGTCTTCTTAGCAGACTTACTTTTGTAACTACAATTTTATTAAAATCAGTGTACAATCCTGAGGATAAACCAAATGGAAATAAAATTAAAAAATGGTAAGACAAACATGGGAGAAGCAAAGAAAAGATCTGGTCAGTACACATTTATTTATTCTGTAACCTTGGTATTTTCAATGCATTCACCTACTTGTATGTAATGTGACAAGAATGATGTATCCAGATGAGCTTGTTGAACCTCTGGTGGCCACTGGAACACAGCTGTAACCCCACATGAAAACTCTGATCTGCTTCTTGCACAGGGACACGGCGGAAATATCTGTATTTATAGTCAAGTGGCTTCTGTAAAAGAAAAGGCCCACAAGCTTTTCTATATTCTACAGAAACAGAATACTTATATTTCCCATAGAAAATAAATATACTTATAAAATACTTATCTTTCTTCCTCCCTTCCCTCCACTCTAAAAATAAATAAATACAATCTTTAAACTAAAAAAGAAAAATGTTAAGCACTCTAAAAACATAAGGTTTTTTCCCTCATCATCATCTTCATCTCAGTAAATCATCATAATACCTTCATGTACTAAATATGATTGCATCATTGCTATTTAATGGCTGAAGAATGAAGACCCAGACAGGCCAGAGAGGTTAACCAAAGTTACACAGCAGTTTCAGGTGAGAATTAAGACTTCTGTCTCATCTCCTGAAGCCTAACATTTCCTCTTACTTGAAAACACTTGGGAATTTTTAAACAGAGAAAAATGGTAAGTTGGTGACAACTATAGAAAAAGCCGAGTATAACTTATTTTTTGCAGTAACAGTAAATTAGTCAATGGAGAAACAGATGTGACAAGCTTCATTAGAATCATTCTGCAAATATTGCCGCTAAAAACACAAAAATATGAGCACTACATACAGTTTTATTGTGTCACAGTCTGAAGAGAAAATGGCTTTTCTATGTGGGAGTTCCTAAATTCTAGTTAGACAAAAGCTATACTGGAGCAACACAAACTCCCCAATTCTGACCTCAGGAAACTCATGGCCAAGGCCACAGTCACTGCAACTATCTCTGCCCCTCAGACTGTTGCCCCAGATTTCGGGAGACTATGAGAGCCAGGCAGAAGCCAACGACAGATGGCCCAGGTGACAGGACTAGGACTCACAGAGAAACCCTATCTCAGCACGTAATGCTAGAGAAGAGAAGAGAGAGGGATTCAACACAAGGGGAACTTCTTTCAAATCCTGTACTAATATATAAAAGCAATGATAACTTCCTCACAACGGACTTCTTGGGTATACATTATGGTTTTCAACCAGGGCTAAAAAAATGCACTTGGACAAAGGTTGTTTAAAAAAAATGCCCTCAATCTATTGAGGTTTAAAACCCTCTCGAGTGTGATGATCCAGTAATATATTTGCTTGGCAATTTTTTTCTTTTGTAAGAATGGGAAAAAGTAAATTATCTTACATTAGCTAATTTCTAGTAGAAATTGAAATTCTCTATTAAGGATATCCTTATGAAAGAATTATCTATTTGAGCTCATTTAGAAAGAAAATCCTGTATGATTCAAAATGAGAAGAGCCAAAAATACATTTTCAGGTATCATTTTATTAGTTACTTTACAGGACATTCTGGCTTTACATTTTCACATGGGAAAACCAGGACCAGAAAAAGAAACCATTTGGAGAAAAACAAACAAGCCAAGTCAATAAAAAATAACCACATTTTTTGGAAAACCCTCTAGTTCTCTTTAGAGATATGCTATAGTCATCATACATTTTGTGTAATAGTATAAATAATGAAACAGTTTACTTTTATCCTTTCTAATCAAGAACGCTTGAATCAACAGGCTATTAAAATAGAAAGAAAACTGCTCCTGCAACCTTGCATACTCACTTCTTCTTTTTTCTTAGTTATCACAGCAAATACTTTGGTCTGATTGTCTGTATCTTGTGACAAGCGATAATGACCCAGTAGAACTGCATCAGTTCTAAAAATAAAAAAATACATTTCAAATCTATTTAATTATTATGAATATTTAAATAATCTAGGAAATAATGGGTTATAATAATGTTTAAGCAACTTGCTCGAGAAGACTCAAGTAGAATGTGAGTAAACCTAGTGTCCAAGGCCCCAGGGACCCACTGAGGTGCACTGTCCAGCAGAGAGGTATAGGAATTGTTATTTCTCACAAATGCCCACCCAATGAATGCTTTTAAAATTATCCAACAGTAAAGTAAGAAAACACAGGGTCATATTAACCTGCAAGTAACCATGTAAAATGTACACTGGGTAGAAAACTGTAGGAAAATCCTACCTAGCATTCCGAGTCCTTAAACGAGGAACGATGGACTGAGGCTCCTCGGGGGTTGTCAACATCATCACATGGCCATCAGGAAAGAACCGTATGTACCTGTGTAGAAAAAAGAACACCAAGACACACCCCACACACATAAAACACAAAGCGTGTCCTTCTTCACTGGTACCTAAGCCTAGTCGTAGCTGTGGAAGCGAATCAGAAATACCGTGGGCCAAAGAACCGGCAAAACATCACTAAAATGAGACTGGCGACCTGGGAGGCCAGCACCAAAGAACTGACGGCATTTTACTACCCTCCTTAGAGGGAGCTGTTCAACTTTTAGCTTCACCCACTGACTAAAAAGTTAGATTACTCTATGAAAGTTCTGTACGTTTTTTCCTAGAGCACTAACTAATGTCAAGCAGAAGTGGACTGTCATGATACACATGCCTACTCCTTTCTCACTGGCAGTGATACCTGCTGAACAATGAGGCCGAGGAACAGCACAAGCTGGTGGAAAGGTAAATGAGGACACCGAGGGCAAAAGACAGGGAAGTGTTCTAAAATGTAAAATGGTTCTTCGATCTAGAGGCTAGGAGGAATTAAATTTGTAGTAACCCACTGGTTTTTTAAGTATGATTTCTGTTATAATATTGGATGAAGACACTGAGGGCCACTTTGTGTATAAATGCAAAAGCCACAGAGAACAGACATCCAATAACTAATGAGCAACTACTTGGGAGAGAGAGAATTTTTCACTCACTCAGTTGTACCTGTAATATTCCACTTGGTGCCAGGCTCTATAGAAACCATCAAGAGACTGTTCCCCTTGACGAATATATGTGGTTTTACTGATATACACTCCTATTTTAAAAAGCAAAACAAAACATTTTTAAACAATTAAGACCATAATAAACTTAGAGAATCTTAATTACAATCATATAGCATGTTTCTAGCCTTACTTTTATTGTAGTTTCCTTTAAATATACTCATGGTACTTAGGTCTGTTACAGAAAACTAAGACTGAGTATTTAACAAAATCAGCATGATGGATCACTAGTTCTGAGTTCTAAAGGGTTCAACTTACCATCAAACCGAACACGGGGCCTTTCTAGAAACATCTCTCTCCAGGATGTGTATGGAACAAGTTTAATACAGCTTCTGCCCCAAACTTTCAAGCAGGCCAAACGCCATATTTCAGGGTCTCTAAGTAAGAAAATCACAACGTCAATATAGATGAAAGGCTTAAGCCCCTACATGCAGACTTAAGAAACAGTCCTGCTATGAGCCCCCTTCTATTCAGCAAGTATCTGTTTGGGGCCTGCCAGGCACCATCTTGGGCCAGGGAGATAAAGAGATGGATGAGGGTCCTGCTCTTTTAGTGGAGGGAAAGCAAAGAAAAATTAGAAAACAGAGAGCAAGTTTCAGGTAACGTGCCCAGTGCAAAAAGCAAACAAAGCAGGGTAAACAGACACAGATGTGGTGGGGGGGAAATGAAGACTATTTTAGATGCAGTGGCTAAGGGAAGACTCTTTGGACAGGTAATGAGGAAGCGTATTCTGGGCAGAAACCATAGCATGTTCAAGACCCTCAGGAGGGAGTGTGGCTGGTGTGCTCCACGAGGAGCAAGAAGGGCCACATAGTTGCAGCAAAGTAAGCAAGGTGAAGCATGGGCTACGTAACTTGAGGGGTAGTAAGGGGCCAGTGAGGTCCTGGTTTACTGATGGGAGTGGCTGTTAAGTGAGACGGAGGCCACTGCAGGGTTTTCAGCGTAACTTAGGCTTTTAAAAAGATGACTCTGGGAGAGGTCCAAGATAGTGGTGATACAGGAGGATGTTGAATTCACCCTCTCCCACAAGCAAACACAAATATACACCTATATTGTGAGCAATTACTGCGAGAAAACTGAGGGCTGAATGAACAGCTGTTTTTAGTTGTTATTTTTAGAGAGAGAGGGGAAGGGAGAGAAACATCAATGCATGGTTGCCTCTCACACATCCCCTACTTGGGACCTAGCCCATAACCCAGACATGTACCCTGACTGGGAATCGAACCCAAGGCCCTTTGATTCACAGGCCTGTGCTCAATCCACTGAGCTACACTAGCCAGGGCTGAATGAATAGCTTTTGAGCAACAAAAGCAAGAGAAAGAGACAAACAGAGAAGACTGGGAAGCCACAGGGGCCGCCCGGGAACTGTGGAAACTGTCCGGGCTGGAGGAGCTGGTGAGCACCGTTGTTTACGTTCCCCTTCACTTTGATAGAGTGGGCAGGGGCTTTATTTGGGTGCTTTGATCTACTTGCAAGATCACCAGGAAGTGTGTCCCCGGTTACACTATCCAGAGTCTTCTGCCTCCAGACAAAGGACGCTGGCAGGAACAATGGGACATCCCATGCACCTGCTGGCTTCCCTGCAGAGAGCCACTCCAACCCTCAAACCAGTACTCCCAGTGCTGTAAGTGCCTGACCACTCCCACCAGCCTTCTAAAACTGCCAGCAATAAAGCCTACACCGAGATAACTACGCAAGGCCGCTTTCTGTACAACAAACAAGAGAGACTGTGGAGACTAGGATGGGGAGCCATGGGAGCTCTCTGGGCTGGACGTGCTGGTGAGCACCATTGTTTATGTCCCCCTCCACCTCCACAGGGTGGGCGGGAGCTCCATCCAAGTGCTCTGGCCTATCAGTAAAATCACTGTAGCATGTTCCTAGGCATAGTACCTAAGCCCACTTTGCTCCTGAACAAGGAAACAAGCAGAAAGAACAGGGCATTACTACATGCACTTGGCCTCCCCAACCAGAGTCTCTCCGACTTGGTAGACCAGTGCCCTGGTCACCTTAACACCTGCTTGGCTATGACCAGCTTGCCAAAACCACCCGGCACACAGAACTCACACAGAGGCCATTTCTACATAAGGCCACCTTTTCAAGACTGGGAAGAAATAGCTACTGTGTCTAATTCATATAAACAAACATGAACAGTCAAACAAAATGAAAAAAAAAAAAAATCCCCAGAACATCTCAAATGAAGGAACCTGTTCAAATGAAGGAACAAGAAAATCCCTCAGAAAAAAAGCCTCTAAGGAGACAGAGATAAGTAATTTGCCTAATAAAGAATTCAAAGAAATGGTCATAAGGATGCTCATCAAACCTGAGTGTGGAATAGAGGAATTTCAGGATAATTTCAACAAAGAGAAGGTATAATAAACAGGCAGCGCCGAAATAACTGTGTCAGTTATTACAATAACTGACACACACAAAAAAAATCAGAAGAAAGCAACAGAAAATTAACTAATACAGAAGAACAAATCAGTGGACAAGAAGACAAACTAGTAGAAATTTATAAATCGGAGCAGCAAAAAGAAGAAATTTTAAAAAGCAAGGATAACGTAAAGAACCTCTGGGACAACATCAAGTGCTCAAACAGTCCCATTATAAGGATCCCAGAAGTAGAAAAAGTAGCGAACAGAAACCTTACTTAAAGGAATAATGGCTGAGTCCTGCACACCAAAAGGTTGCCAGTTCAAGTCCAGATCAGGGCGCATGCCTGGGATACAGGCTAGTTCCTGGGCTGAGAGTGTGGGAAGCAACTAATCAAAGTTTCTCTCCCTCTTTTCCCCTCCCTTCCTCTCTCTTGAAAAATAAATAAATAAAATCTTAAAAAAAACCATGGCCCATTTATATGTTGTCTATATGACATTCACTTCAAATTGAAAGAGAAATACAGACTGACAGTGAAGGGATGGAAAAAATATTTCATGCAAATAAAAATAAAGAAATTTGGGACAGCAATATTCATATCAAATAAATCTTAAAACAAAAAATGTAAAAAAAGAAGATAAATAAGGACATTACATAATTATAACGGAGTCAAGCCGAGAAGAGGATATAATGGTAAATACCTTCAACCAAACATAGGAGCACCTAAAGATATAAAGCTCACAGACTTAAAGGGAAAAATCCATAGTAATACAATAATAGTAAGGGATTTTAATACTCCATTCACATGAATGGATAAATCATCCAGACAGAAAATTCATAAGGAAATAATGGTCTTACGTGTCATATTAGAAAGATTGACTTAATAGACATTTATAGAACATTTTATCCAAAAGTGGAAGAATATATATTTTTTTCAAGTGCCCGTGAAACATTCTCAAGGACTGATCACAGGCCACAAAATAAGCCTCAAATAATTCAAAAAGACTGAAACCTTATCAAGCTATTTTACTGCCTACAATGGCAAGAAACTAGATACCAACTTCCGAGAGAAAACTGAAAAAAAAAAACCCACAAATACATGGAGGCTAAACAACATGTTACTAAACAACCAACAGATCAAAGAGGAAATAAAATATTACCCTGAAACAAATGAAAATGAAAATAAAACTTTTTCAAAGTTATGGAACGCAGCAAAGGCAGTTCTAAAAGGGCAGCTCACAGCTATGCAGGCCCACCTCAGGAAGTAAGAAAAATCCCAAATACGCAACCTAAATCTACCCGCAAAGGAACCAGAAAAACAGCAACACAAAACCCCAAAGTAAACAGAAGAAACAAATAGTTAAAATCAGAGCAGATGTAAACAAAATAGAAATTTAAAAACCAATAGAAATGATCAATGAAACTAAGAGCTGGTTATTTCAAAAGTTAAACAATGCTGACCAACCTTTACAGCCAAATTCCTCAAGAAAAAAAAAAAAAAGAAAGGCCAAATAAATAAAATCAGAAATGAAAGAGAAGTTATAACCACTACCACAGAAATACAGAGTCCGCCCTGGCTGGGGTGGCTCAGTGGACTGAGTGCTAGCTTGCAAACCAAAGGGTCACTGGTTGGATTTCCCAGTCAGGGCACATGCCTGGGTTACAGGCCAGGTCCCCAGTGGAGCGGGGCATGCAAGAAGCAACCACACACTGATGTTTCTCTCCTTCTCTGTTACACAATCTTAAAAAAAAAGAAAGAAAAAAGAAATACAGGGTTCAGCACAAATAATGCTTTTTTATTACAATTTTTAAAAATATTTTATTTATTTATTTTTAGGGAGAGGGGAAGGGAAGGAGAAAGAGTGGGAGAGAAACATCAATGTGTGGTTGCCTCTCATGTGTCCCCTATTGGGGACCTGGCCTACAGCCCAGGCATGTGTGCACTGACTGGGAATTGAACTTGCGACTCTGCTTCACAGGCCCATGCTCAATCCACTGAACGACACCAGCCAGGGCTATCACAAAATCTTTTATTACACAATCATAAGCATGTAATTCTGCACATACCAATATCACAGTCAAGTAACCATGTGATATTTTAGGTGAAATGTTCAAATTAAAATGATAAATTATTATATCCATATTATTACCCTTCCAACCACACTCAAGCAGGCCTTACTTCTGCTGGGCCCTGTACAAAGAATCATTAGAAAATACTACAAACAATTATATGCCAACAAATGTGACAATCTGGAAGAAATGAATAAATTTCTACAAGTATATAACCTTCTAAGACTGAACCAAGAAGAAATACAAAATCTAAACAGACCGATTACTAGCAATGAAATTAAACCAGTATTCATAAAAACTCCCAACAAATAAAAGTCCAGGACTAGATTGCTTCACAGGTGAATTCTACTGAACAGATGAAGAATTAATACCTATCCTTTTTCAACTATTTCAAAAAACTGAAAAGGAAGGACTGCTTCCAAACTCATTCTATAAACCAGCATTACCCTCATACCAAAATCAGACAGAGACATTACGAAAAAGAACATTACAGGTCAATATCCTTGATAAAGTAGATGTAAAAATTCTCAACAAAATATCAGTAAACCTGATTCAACAACAGCTGTGGCTGGTGTGGCTCAGTGGATTGAGTGCCGGCCTGCAAACCAAAGGGCTGCCAGTTTGATTCCCGCTCAGGACACATGCCTGAGTTGCAAGCCAGGCCCCATAGATAACAGAAATCAAGCTGCCAATTGCCAAGGGGGAGAGAGCAGGAGGATAGGGAAAAAAAAAGAAGAAAAACAAAAGATCACTCTGGTGATTTATGGGGTATATGCTTCAGGCCTGAAGGCCTGGAAGCAGAGACCAAGTAGAGTGCTTCTGCCATAATCCAGACTGGGCACCATGGTGGCTGAACCAGAGCTGGGCTTGGGAGAAGCAGTAGAATGGTCAGATTGGAGAAACATTTTAAAGGTAGTGGCCACAAGACTTTGTTATGGGATTAGTACAAAATGCAAAGTTAAAAGATGTATTAAATATTCACATGCTTCTTATACAACTCAAAATGCTTTTAACTTCTATAATTTAAAATACGCAGTTTTAAAGATGTAAAAGCTATTTATATTGGAGCCAGACTGCAAAAAGAGATCCCCTAAATTTTTCTTAATTCCCTCTTCATGTTTTGTTATGTATAATTAAAAGAAGTTAATGGAGTAACAGTGCTAGAGACCCAAATTTCAAAAGGTTTGTGGCAATCCACTAGATGTTTAATAGGTACTTGTTAAACAGAATAGTACACAGAACCACCAAAAACCAGTCTTCAAGCAATTATCGTGTTTTACCCCAAACACAAAGACTCCAAATGAAATTAGGTTATTTAAAAATAATGCATCTAAATATTAAGAACTGAAGTTATAAAACAAATTCTAGATGTAAGGACTAAGTACATATATTTTTACATAAGGTGCCCACGAAAGACTACCAGTCTCAAATGATGTTATACAAAATTATGGTTATTCTTCACACAGAATGATTTTAAAAGTATAGAATTACTTTTAATGAGCTAAAAGAAAATTCTAGTGCAATCCAAATTTAAATCATTACCAATTAATGGTTTAGAGTTACTGTGAAAATAGCTTCAGTATTTTTTTTAGCATAACTTCTTTTCCAAATCAGCTAAGTTAGCATGCAAACTACCCTGTAGAAGTAATGCGTGTAACTGTATCTGTTCCACATGTTATTCTATACCCTGGAAACCTATTACATCATAGCAGCACAATTTACAATAGCCAAGGGCTGGAAGCAACCTAAGTGCCCATCAGTAAATGAATGGATCAAAAAACTACAGTACATTTACGCAACGGAACACTATGCAGCAGAAAGAAGAACTCCTACCCTTCGAGACAGCATGGATAGAACTGGAGAGCATTATGCTAAGTGAAATAAGCCAGGCAGTGAGGAACAAATACCGTATGATCTCACCTATAAGTGGAACCTCATCAACAAAACAAATAAGCAAGCGAAATATGACCAGAGACACTGAAATAAAGAACCAACTGACAGTAACCAGAGGGGAGGTGGGAGGGGATAATGGGGGAAAGGGTCGTCAAGGAACATGTATGAAGGACCCGTGGGCAAAGCCAAAGGGGGGAAGAATTGAGGGTGGGAGTAAAGGTGGGTGGGGCAGGGGTAACTGGTGGCAGGAAAATGGAGACAACTGTACTTGAACTATAACAACAAATAAATAAGATGAAGAGATGTGGAGGTAAATATCAAAAGAATCAGCTAAAATCATTGCAAGTACCTATAACCGCTCCTAGGGAGTGGTTGCTTCCACCAGGTTTGTGGGGAGGGGTGGAAAGCAGGGGATTGCTGTTACGTTTTGTTTAGTTTTTAGTATCAAACACGGTTGAATTATGTAATTCTTTAAACTATGTGCAGGTGTAACATTAATTAAAAATATAAAACTAAAAAATAAAATAGTTCTACATGAGAAAAAAAAAATATTGCATTTCAGACTTTAAATGCTAAATAGATTGAAAAATTCACATATGTATAGCTTAGCAAAACTGTTCTAGAATAGCTTTTACCCAGAACATCAATCGAGTTCTTTCATCGAAAGTGGCAAGAGATCCTAGTACCTTTTTTCACCACTCCCTGAGTTGTTTTAAAAAAGGAAGTACCTGGCACAGATATAGAATCCTCTGCACACCTGCGACAACTGCTCCAATGACCTGAGGTCCAGGTCACTAGACACCACCCACCGGAAGATGTACATCAGGACCTCCATTGGAAGCACTGCAAAACAAAATCCCCCAGTCAGTGACTTGCCGGCTGTTCTACCATCACACTGTCAGTGCAGATGCGCTTATGCATTCCTACATACTTGTAAGTCACATCTCCAGTCCTGCTCAGATGTCATGCATGAGTGTACTTACCCAGAAGTAATAATGCTTCCTAACATCCAGACCTGAAGCTACTGTTATAAAGCATCCCCATCTCTCAGAAGGCCATTTTACTACCAAGAGGTATTAAAATAAGTGTTAGAAAAACAGTCTACTACACTGGTGTGTGTGTGATCCATACGGCATTTAACAGTAAAAAGTTATTTTTATCTTCTTGAAAATGTCCAACTGTCCTCTTCTGAAAAGTCCCATAGGTAGTTAAACACTTAACATATGCAAAGAAAAAGACATTCATTCTTAAACATTCAGCCTGTATCTCAGGTCTGCTGTCCAACCTGGCTGAAACACCTGATGATCCTAGTAGTCCCCATACTCCTCCAGTGTTCTTGGGACCACCCCCAACAACTCAGGCAGTCGCCCTCCTAGATCTTAAGTGAAAAAGTGTGGCATCCTTGAACAACTGCACTGCAAACTCTGCTCTACTTCAGACTTTAAAAAGCTTGTAGGTAAACACAAACAATAATTATAACTAAATCTCCAATCATATTTTTAAAATATTTTATTTATTTATGTTTAGAGAGAGGGGAAGGGAAGGAGAGAAAGAGTGGGAGAGAAACATCAATGTGTGGTTGCCTCTCATGTGTCCCCTTATTGGGGACCTGGCCTGCAACCCAGGCATGTGCCCCGACTGGGAATCAAACTGGCGACCCTTTGCTTCACAGGCCCGTGCTCAATCCACTGAGCCACACCAGACAGGGCGATCTCCAATCATATTTTGAATGAGGTACACTACCTGGCAAGTCATCTGACTTTTTAAGTTTGGAAAACTAAAATCTCTGGTAGTGTCTTTCTCGTGGACTTACGATGAGCACCAACTCTCACCTGATATGTGAGTCTGACTGCTCTCGAGTTCGGGCTGACACAGTTTGAGCAGAGACTCCTGCACTGTGAGCTGCTGCTGGAAGTAGGACAACAGATCCGCCATCTTGCTATCGTCGTCATTATCCTCCATGCTGCAAAAAACGAGGGAGGTGAATACACTAAGTGCCTCGGTCTACAAACAAAAAGCTTAGGAACTGATTTTTCATAGCATTTTCAAATCGGCATTAGAAAAAGTAATCTGAAAGCAACTTCTCACTACTTTTTTCTCTGATGTGATAACAAGTTTATCCTGCCTTGCAGGAGTACCATAACAAGTCTTTTGAAGAAAGAAGCTTCAGCAGATTTTAATTTCCCCGCAGAAAGAATTAGAATTTGGGGATAGAGATGGTGTGATTTAACTGTTTTACTGTACATATTTCATGTGTTAATGAAAAAGATAATTTCAAATGATTTTTAAAATCTGAAGTAAACACATTCTCTTTTTTTTAGGATTTTATTTATTCATTTTTAGACAGACGAAAGAAGGGAGAAAGAGAGGAAGAGAAACATGAATGTGTGGTTGCCCCTCAAGCACCCCCACACTGGGGACCTGGCCCGCAACCCAGGTATGTGCCCTGACTGGGAATCGAACTAGTGATCCTTTGGTTTGCAGACTGGTGCTCAATCCACTGAGCCGCACCAGCCAAGGGCTGAAGTAAACACATTCCTTTAAGTGACTTATCCATCTAATTGGATAAAAATCAAATATACAGATGTCATCTGAGGTACTTACCAAGGTTTTCTAACAGATGTGCCTTATCACCCTACATTTAGAGAGGGAAATGTGTAATTTAAAAAATCTCAGCAGGGTCCACAAATCATCTACCAATATAAACAAATGTGTAGTTAGAGTTCTAGAAAAATATCCAGCATACCGTTTTTGCTGAAAGTAACCTTAAAAATGATCAGACATACAAAAAGGTTTGGATCAGGATGAAGTTGGAAAACCAGAAAAAGCTTATTATGGCACAACAAGGGCGAGTGTGGTTGAGACTAGGTGGATTCAGGGCTACTGTACCAGCACTGAACAAAAGTAAAAAAAAAACAACCAACAAAGAGAATTTTAGGGCCTGTTAGATCTGATAAAAAATTATGTACATCTTTAAAGAACTTTTATAGAATCTGAGTTTGTATAAAGAGATTGTACAGAAAAGAAATGTATCTTTGATATTTTAATACAAACTTTCTTAACAGCAGTTGCAGTCTATTTACTGGGTTCAAATGACTCTAACTACATTTTAAAAGGCTTAGAAAAAAGCCCAAATGATTCCTTTTTAGTATGAACTAACACTGTTAAATCTAATTCAGTGAACAATATTATTGACCCAAATGTTTAAACAGGCAATTAATGACTTCACTGGGATGTTTTTAATACGGTTTGTCCAAAGCTTGTGCTAATAGTATAAGCAGTTAACAAATACTGGCAAAAAGCATAGTTACTGGTAAAGGTAACTTCTTAATTACTTCATGGCAGCAGTAATATAATAACAAGTCATAAAATACCTCATTACCAAACTTTTTCTAGGTGTTGTTCATTTTAAATCTGACATTCTCTCATGGGTACAAACTCCCTTCCCTACTATTATCAGCAAATTAGGCTTTTGGGGATAAAAGGATTGAGCCAAAACAAGTTTATAATTGTTTTGCAAATAGCTTCAAAAGTACTGACTTAAAAATACGTTCTGTTGATCTTTGTCTTATAAAACCATCAATGCTACCTTCATGACTATTTCAGGAGCTGGGTCTACACAATAAGATGTGGTTTCTTGTCTTTTTAAACAGATTTTGTTTAATTCATTTGTAGAGAAAGGGGAAGTGAGAGAGAAAGAGAGGGCAAGAAATATCGATGGTTGCCTCTCATACACCTGACCAGGGAATCAGACCAGCGACCTTTTGCTTGGAGGGATAATCCCCAACTAACTGAGCCACAATGGTCAGGGGGAAATGTGCTTTCATTGAGGAGTGCTTATATCTGGCTCCTGTGCTTTTAAACCAATGGTACGGTCTTAATGATATTCCGCCTACACACCTTAAGAGAATAACAAAGTCTTGTTATAATTCAGCCTTTTCCTAATAAATGAAAAGCCCCTAAGTAAAAATGTATAGTTTCGATACAGTTTCGAACATATACAAAAGGAGCAAGACTAGTGTAATCATAGCCTATGTACCCATCATCCAATTTCAAACATTATTAACATTTTTCAACTTTGGCCTAATAACATTTTAATAATTCTGACTTTAGGTTTCAGAAAGTTGAAATACACCCTTTAATTTACTCCTTTTAATAATCCCTACTTTCTTACAAAAAATTTTCATCACTTTATTTCTGTTATGTCTGTTTAAAATGTACATTTCTGTATTTTATTTCTTAAAATGTCCCTAATTAATTTCTACAACTTTTTAAACAAGTCTGTATACTAAAGACTATATGACTTATCATAAAAGCACCATCTTCTTATCATGTTAAGAGTAAACAGGGCAAAGACGCTTAATTTTAACAAACTCTATGTATTACTGTCTATCAAATTATATACGCACTAGCTGTTTCCAACGCCATCACCATCTGGAGACCGGGTATAAGTAATCTTGAACTCTATATCAGGTACAAGTTGCATAGCCCTACGATAAAACTTGATGGCTAAAAGAAGAAATAAAGCTAAATTAGCTATAACCATACATTTTTGTTATTTTCTTTGATTACCCTTAACTGTCATTTAATTGGGTAACTTTCATTACAAACAGCCTTTTCTACATGCAACAGTAGTTCAGTGACAAACTCATTTATAAATCTTACTACTCGGAAATCACCTTTCTTTTTCCTAAAGCTAACATGTTATAGAAACTTAAAATGTTGCATTTTACCCTTGGCTTTTAGCCTTTGCCATCTTCTCCCTCAGCCTGTTATGTATTGTCAGAAGTGACCTGATGGGAATGTCCCTCTTTCGACTTTGAAAATGCAACTGCCATAGCCCCAACAAAAAAATACTTTTAAGCAAATTTTTCCTTCTGAAATGCAAAGTTAAGGAAAACCAAATGCTTCCTAGTGGGTGGAATAAAGAGGAGCCTTTTTTGAAATTCTTCAAATATAACTTTAGTCCAACTGCCTCTTATTTAGCTAAATAACCTGTGAACCCTGTTTGTTTTAAAACAGAGCTGCCTTAGGCGCCTGGCTAGCTCAGTCAGTACAGCATGAGACTCTTACATCTCCTGGCCAGGGGGTTTAAAGTTATATTATTTAATAATGCCTTCCATGGAGATGTACTAACAGAACGGGGGGCTGCAGAGGCGGACCTGATGAGGTCAATTCAATTCAATACATTCTGTCATTTTTTTTACTCTGCGCAAATCGCTGCACACTATGTGGAGATGGGAATCTTACAGACTAATGAAGACTAGGGAGAGGTATTAATTGGACCCTTTTAACATCTTAAAGTAAGTACATCACTAGAAGAACTTTGCAAATAATAGAATAATTCTGGAAAATGTTATTTTGGGGGCATATTCAAATGATTCAAGTGCAAGAATCTTTTCTATGCCCCAATTATTAGCTTTACTATCACAAAAGGGCAGCTCAATTGCAAACCTAGTGTGGTAAACAGCCCCTCCACATTACCCACGCATTTCTATCAGCTTACTAAAAGAAACAAAGTTAAAGGGTGTTTCTTTACAGACAACTGCAAATTAGAACTTAGAAAACATATATTCCTCAATGCATCCTTAACATTCTCCTCTCCAGAAGTAATTCCACCTATAAAAGAAGCACAACCTATTTTTATATGGGACAGTATTTTTTAAGACTTCAATAATGAAGAATATTAAAACCCAAATGTAAAAAAAAGAGTCATTTTACTCATCCTATCAATATGATGTTTCCCAGCAATATTTTTTCGAAAGAGACAGGTTATACAGAAATACAATTTTTATTTTTGATATTTTAAAAACCAATTTCAAACGCAGCGAGTCTGACGTTCCGCACCAAAAGTATTCTAGTAAAAACAGATCTCTCGGCGACAAAGAGCTCTCGCTCGGAAACGTCATGGCAGGATGATCCAGGGCCCTGAGTTTTTACCTTCGTAAAGAGCTCCATTTTGTTCTTCTTCTACTGCTTTTAGGAAGAGTTCTCGAGCCTATAAAAATAAATAGTGAACATTTGTTTTTAAAATCAGCATTAAAAATGAGTATGAATAACAGAAGGATAGCTTTTTCAACAAGTGGTGTTAATACAATTGGACATCCATAGGTGAAATAACAAACCTTGACCTAAACCTCATACCTTACATAAAAATTAACTTCAAAGTGGAACATGGACTTAAATGTAAAACTTTTTACACTTTCAGGAAAAAAATGATTAAAATAAAACCTTGGGAGACCTAGCAATATGCAAATTCTTATACTTGATGCCAAAAGTATAATCCATAAAAGTTGATAAATTGGGCCCTGGCCGAGTGGTTCAGTTGGTTGGAGCACTGTCCCGTACACCAAGAGTGTTGCAGGTCAGATCCGCCGTCAGGGCACACGCCTAGTTGCAAGTTCAATCCCTGGTTGGGGTGCAAGAGGCAACGGATCAATGGTTTTCTATCACAATGATATGTCTGTCTGTCTGTCTGTCTATCTCTCTCTCTCTCCCTCTCTCTCTCCATTTCTCTCTCTTAAATGAATAAATATATTGTCCCCTGAGGTTAAAAGAAATAAAATGATAAACTAGACCTCATCGATATCAAAAACTTGTTCTACAAATGCCCTGTAAAGCGGATGCAAAGACAAGCTATACAGTGAGATAAATTATTTATAAGCCATATGTTCAACAAAGGACTTGTACTTAGAATATTAAAAACACAAACAGAAACCTCTCAAAACTCAACAGTGAAAACATAAGCAATATAATTAGAGAAGCTAGACAAATATTTCACAAAGATGATATCCAGATACAAAGAGCATATGGAAAGATATTCAGCATCATTAGACATTAATGAAATATAAATTCAAATTACAACGAGGTGGTACTACAAACCCATCAGAATGGCTAAAATTAAAAAGTAAAGATAACACCAAATGCTGACAAGGACGCAGAGACACTGGATCACTTGTACCTGGCTGAAGGACACATAAAGTGGTCCAGTATGCACAACAGTTTGGCAGTTTCTTTTAGCCAAAGATGCGCTTACCTAGCAGTTACACTTTTAGGACAGAGAAATGAAAACTTATGTTCACGCAAAACCCCACACATGGACAGTCACAGCAGCTCTGCACCTAACAGCCGAGAACCAGAAACAATCCAAATGTCCTTCAACTGGTGACTGGCTAAATGAACTGGGTATGTCCACACATGCAATACCACCAAGCAACAAAAAGGAACAAACTATTGATACACACAAGAACTTGAATGGATCTCAAAGAAATTATGCCAATCTCGAAAGTGTATGATTCCATTTATATAATATTTTTAAATATTAACATTACAGAAACGGAGAACAGATTAGTGGTTAGGAATGGCTGGGAAGGAGGAGAGAGTATGACTGTGAAGGTACAGCAAGAGGGAGCCTTGTGGTAACCGAACAACTCTGTATCTTGAGCAGCAGTTACACATTAATAAAACTGTGCAGAACTATTTTTATATATACACACAGAGAAGTGCTTATAAATCTGGGAAATCTGAATAAGCTCTGTGGATTGCAGCCCTGTCTTTTTTCCTAGTACTCTAGCTATGTAAAACGTCACCATGGAGGGAGAATGGGAGAAGGGTGCCGGAGACTTCCCTTTACCTGGGAATCTGCAAGTATTTAAACATTAAAATAAACATGGAAGTTTTGGGTTACCATGGTGGTGTCAATTATTTAATGGCAAATGACGTGTAAACAAAAACCTGGATCTGAGGGTGTAAGGATGACCGCCTCTACAGAACAGGAGAATGATAAGAGTGTGTGCTGTGCCGACTTTGTGCGAATAAGCACAGGAAAGAAGTGAACAATGAGACGGCTTTCAAAATGTTTTCAGTGTGAGGACTTAGAAAAGTTTCCAGATTAGTGCATCACTATAAATTTGCTCAATTCAAAATAAAACAAAACACTGTATTAAAATCTTTGGATGTTAACATTTGAATAATTTTTTCTCTTCTATAATTAATTTAGAGGCATTAATCTTTTTGAGACCAAATGAATCTCAGGGGTCTGTAAGTTACCAAAGATAGTTCCATGAAGATAGTGTACCTGCAAGAAAGATGCCCATAAGAAGTAGTGATATCTCCCAAAGTACCTAGAAACAGTAATGGGATGGACAAAGCGGCATACTTGTCAGTTTTTTCAAGTACAATGTCCATAATACTTAACTTTTCCTCTTTCGCCATTTCTTGCTTTCCTTTGGTATCCACTGCTTTCAGAAAAGAGCCCCTGGCTCCCGCTCTGCAAGATCGAGTTTCTAAATTGCCAGAGCTGACACCGGGGGCAAGCTCAAACATCCACTGGGCTCGGAACATCTGGAGTTGTGCCTAGGGAAGAAAAGTATTTCAGGACTCATCGAGAAGGAGTAGCTCAACTTGGAAATAATGTCATTAGGTCCAATGTCAATTTCCATACATGTATACATATTCTAAGACCAGAAATCACTCTTTTAAACTGCTAAGTTAATACCATTAAACACCTATTCTAAAATAATTTTCTGCTTACAACTGCAAAGAAATTATGAAACTCTGCCTAAAATAAGACTGTTGATATAAGAAAAATCTAATAGTATGGGAAAACCAAATTTTAATTTAGAATAAAAAATATAAGCCATCACTTAGGAACTGCACTTAGATGCTTTCCACATTTGTTTACTTGGAATATGCCATCTAGTAGATGTTGAAATTGCTGCTAAAAACTCTGTACCCAAGCCCAAAGTATTTTTTAACAGCCCTTGTCTTTTTCAATAAAAATGTTCTCTAATATGTATCATTAATTTTTTTTAAATATAGAAAAAGTGAAGTCCCCTGTGAGGTGGACTCTGGTGTGCTGCCCAGTTCCTCCTTCAGGAATAAAACTCTGCTTACTTCAACTGCTAGGAGAGCAACTGAAAAACAGCCTTTAGCTGTCAGCCCTCATGGGGTATCGCCTCAGCCAGCTCACAGCCCCTTCCCCGGTGACTCCTACCCAGTGGTAAGTCAATGACAGTGATCAGTGCCTCAAAAAGCCAGGCTCTCAAAGGTTATTCCATCCTCAGAACTTCCTCTGGAATAACGAAGGTGGTTCATCAAGACTGTATAGCAGCTCCACTCCCCCCATCTCTGGCTTCCCTCCCTCCCTTCCTTCCCTTTGAGGTGACGAAACAGATCTACACATTGATTGTGGTGTCGATCCCAACAGCACTGCTTAAAAAACCTCCTACATGGTACTCTGCACCTCCAAGTCTGCTCTCCTCTTAAAGAAGGCCACTGCCAATAGGATTACAGACATTAGTCCTGTTTTTTTCTGTTAAGGTATATACAAAACACGGTTTAAAAGATGTTTTCTCTACATTCTGTACACAGCTTTGGTTTTGGTTCCCACCTTCCTACATCTAACACATATACCTCTGACCTAAAAAATGTTCAGCAGCACTCTTTATGTCTACTTGATAACACATTCCAAATAAACATCATAAAGCTCAAAAATTCAGTAACATGCACTTACCCAATTACAGTGAATATTTTTCTACTTCAATGCACAAATATTTATGCCATCCTTTTAAATGGCTGCAGTGCATTTCATGTATGAATGCATCATTTCGTAACACAAGGGATAGATATTTAGGTTGTATTCCATTTTTGCATATAAACAATACTACAATAAACATTTTTGTACACGTTTCCTCAATTTCTCCATTCTTTCTTTTTTTAAAAAAATATTTTATTTACTTATTTTTAGAGAGAGGGGAAAGAAACATCAACATGAAAGAGAAACATCGATCGGTTGCCTCTTGCATGTCCCCCACTGGGAACCTGGCCCACAGCCCAGACATGTGCCGACTGGGAATGGAACCAGCAACCTTTCTGTCCACAGGCCAGCACTCAATCCACTGAGCCCCACTAGCCAGGGCCTCATTATTTCTTTAGGATTATTTTCTTGGACATAGAATTGCTGGTTCAAAGGGAATGTATGTTTCTTATTTTGATCCATATTGTTACTCTGCCTTTCAAAAAAGTTGTAGCAATTCCCACTATATGATAATTCTCATAGCTGGGTGGCAATGGGCATTACTCACCAATCTCATCATTTAGGAAAAAACTACCTGTAGATTTAATTTGTATTTTTAATTAAAAAATTTTTTTAAAGATTTTTATTTATTTATCTTTAGAGGGGAAGTGAAGGAGAGAGGGAGAGAAATATCAATGTATGGTTGCCTCTCGTGCATCCCCTGCTGGGAACTGGCCTGCAACCCAGGCATATGCCCTAAATGGGAATCGAACCGCGATCCTTTGGTTCACAGGCCCACGCTCAATCCACTGAGCTACACCAGCCAGGGCTGTATTTTTAAAATTATTGATGAGGCAAATCATATTTTCAAATGTGTAATTGTCATTTATATTATTTTTTCCATTAGCTGTCCATTTATATCTATCTTGTATTCTTCTTGCTAATTTATAAAGATATCCTATATATATACTGAGGCTATCAATTCTTTGCCCGTACATGGTAAATAGTTTTTACAGCTGATTATTTCTCTTTTGACAGATATATTACATCTTCTGCTATATACAGGTTTTAAACTTTTAGGTGGTCAAATCTGTCAATCTTTTTCTTTGAGGTGATGGGTTATGAGTCATGCTTAAGCCTAGGTTTGAACACTTCAAACCCACATACTAAACTACACAGCAGCAGTTACTGACAAATCCTTTTACAGGAAAAGAAATCCATAACATGTTATAGTTATAACTATGTTATAACTTAAGTATTCTATAAACTGGCATGTAATGCAGTTAAATCCAATGCAAACCTATAATTTTTCACAATTTTGACCAGTTTCTGCTTATCCATGGAAAGCAATGGAATGAAAATTAAACACACGATGAAGAAACATGCCTGCAGATCTGTTTCGGCAGGGCTTTCGTTTTCATCATCATCTGCTCTGATAGAATCAGAATGACAATCTTCCTCAGCTTCTGCCTAAAGGGGGGAAAACCAAAATAATCAGCATTATGCAAACATTGGCTTCTCTTTGAAATCCACATCTTCTATTCAGCTACTTGCTCAATGAAATATACAGTTTATTCTCTCTAGACACCTTCTTCATGGTAAGTTTAATGATTCTAATCAGAAAAACCTGCTACTTTAATTTTTTAATACTGTAGAATACACAACTTCACTGCGCTCTAGTTTAAATGTTTTGGTAGGTGGTTAAAAGGAACAACTTTGCTTTAGAAAATAACATTTAGTGTGGTATAGAGTTCAGCAAATAGTTTTTGTTTCACAAGTCACTTGAAAGACCACATATAATTCACATATGGATATCCCTTCTTTTACACACTGGCATGTTATTAACATGTGAATATGACTTTTGTCTGTTTGCTAATATTTTAAATGTACTAGGAAAGCTCACAAGTAGGAGGCACACAATAGTGAATGTTGAAGATGCCCTTCTATTTTGTTTTACAAATCCAGATGTTTATATAGTGAGTTGATCTGAAATGGAATAAAGCAGGACTGGAGTTACTGTACATGGCTTGGAGCTTAAGAGAGGTCTCACATCAGTTTCCTTTCCTTTTATCCTTTTGTTCTCAATGTTTGCTAAATTAAACTGAACCCTATCTTTCAGTGAAGATGAAATGTTGCGTAGTTCAGTCTGTTAGGTAATAGACTTATTAGCAAATGGGACTTGCTTAACACTTCATGTGTTCAGTCTGATAAAGAAATGTGGCAATCAGGGAAGTGACCTTGAAGGTTAGTTAGAAATATAAATAATGAAACCTATTTATTTTATTCATTCCAAAGATGGCAAGTTTCACAACTGCCAATTTTAGTTGTAATTTGTTTCAAAAAAAAAATGTTTGTGTTAACACGTATCTTTGAATACAGCAACCAGATATATACTTGAAGTATATAGTGCAACGTAAATAAACCTTGCTTCCTATCTTATCTCTGGCAACCAGACTTCAAGCAGAGGTGCCTTTAGGACTTGAACCAGTTAGTTTACAGTGAAGTTTTTGGCACACTGTGAAAGCTAAATCAGCAAAAAGAGAGAGAGAGAGAGAGAGAAAGAGAGAGAGAGGGGCCAAAACTCAGACGGTTTCCTAGAAAACTGGGAAATTTAAGCGCTGATGTATAGTCAAATATATTTCATTTTTTGAGTCTATAAGCTGGGAGCTCTCTGTACTAAGAACATCACTAATAGGAAAATACACAGTAAAGGACTTTGAATTTATAGATCCCACTGAGAAATGTATTTCTCTCTTCTCAAATAAGGATCTGCTTTATTATTGTAAACTCTTAAGTACAACTAATTAAAGGGAATCTGAGTTCCTTAGGGTATCCTCTAAGGAACAGCTTTCTCTACCTCTTACCTATGGGTCACGCTAAATTGACTTCTAGAGCTCCCCCTGCTCTCTCCAGTGTCCTCCTCTAGCACGTGCTGCTGGAACAACTGCTGGAATGACCCATCCTTCTGCCTCACGTGGCTGCTCTTCCTTCAATATTCAGCTCAGGAATCATCCCAGTAAGAAGAATTTTCTGATCTTCTTAATTCCCTCTTTTGTTTTCCCATTACATTTGTGCTTGTATCATGGCACTTAGACTTGTGTTGAAATTATTTTTGTCTCTTTGCTAGAGTTAGTGCATTGGGAACAAAGATAACATCTCATTCACCTTTGCGTACTCGGAAGGCCAAACACATTGCTTCATTAATAGCAGGTCTATGCAAGCCTCAACTATCTCATCTCTAAAGAAACTGGATTGGATTTGGTGACCTCTGAGGCCCCTTTTCACAAGTGACATTCTAGGGTTAGAAGTTTACCACAAATCACCTTACAGGTTTGGCTATATTGAAAATTTAATATTGTACCAGGATCTAGCACTAGCACTATGCCAGGCTGATAATAGGTGCTCTAAAAAATGGTTGAAATAAGTAAACTCCATGTGGACATATAATGCATAGCTCAAGAATGAGGAAACTGGAAACTATAATACAGATAGCATCTTTCTTCTTCCCTGAGCTCCTGTGTTATAAAAGAGTTCTAATCCATTATTACTTTGATTTTGATACTGTGACAAAAACAAGAAACTATTTTTACTACATTTTTCAGTTCAAATACCAGTTGAAATAAGCAGGTTCTCAGCTTCGCCCAGATTTTCACTTTATTTTCCTAATCAAGTTTGACCTAAACCTCACCTTTTCCTTGAACAGCTCATATCTTCATCATTTTATTCCTGTTTTACACATGGGATTAATGAAATATAAAAAGTTAAGTGCTTAATCCTGGCCAGAAAACTACTTCTGAAAGTGCAGGGGCAGAGTCAATTACTGCTTTTTTTAATCCTCCATATTAATAAAATAAATTCATTCAGTCCTTCATTTATTCAATACATGAATGTCTACTGTAAGCGAATTAGTTTGGTATCATTTCACCCTTGATTCATGCAACCCAAGAGATGAGTTTCTCGGATGGACAATTTATTCAAAGCCAAAAAAAGGCAGCACAGGGCAGAGACTACATATTCCAGCCTGCAATAGTCCTAAGGAATCTGCGTTGTTAATTTCTGGACGTTAGCTCAGTCTCTACATTTGGACCGCACAGCAGACACTTCTCGGCCCTCGCCGCTGGGGGGCGAGACAATCCTTGTGACCCCACGCCGCCAGGGCTGCCTGCCAACATCCTATCCAGGGCACTGGCGCGTCACGGGGCAGGTGCTTCCTAAACCCAGGCCTCTCCGTGTGCTCAGCCTTCCAGAGGGGGAGCAATCAACAAGTGTCTCTACTTGCCAAGGCTCCCTCCCGATTTCAGATGCCGCCATGGCTCACCTCAATCTATGTTCACTGCTTCGATAAAATCCCTTGGGAGGAGCCAGATTGGTTCAATGTCTTCTGCAGGCCGAGAAGAGGCTTTTTTTCTCGGCCGTCCTGCAAACCAACCACTCTTCACATCGACAAGCCAGGGAGTGGTCTGAACTGGCATCCCCCCCACACAACTCCCTCTTAAGCCAGAGGTCCCATAAAGGGTAGCAGCGGTGCAGCTCCTCCCACTCCTCCCAGCCCCTCCCCCCACCCGCCCCCTCTTCGGGGCTCCTTGCCCCAGGCCTGCCAGCCCCTCCCTTCCTCGCGAATCCCCCTCCCCCCTCCTCAGGTTACCATGCTGGCGGGCTGACCGCCGGTTGAGGGGTTCTCTGCACCCCCTCTGCACCGTCCCCTGAGGAGGTGTGCTGGGTGTCCGGGTGTCTACTCCTGCTTGTCTGTTGTAGCAGGGCTTAGCAGAGTTCTCGGTCGGAGAAGCGCACCAGGCAGCGGCAGTAACTCCGGGCCCGGCGTACGGCAGCCATCTTCAGGGGATAGGGGGCCAGATCGGGGCGCTCTGGAGCTGTGGCCGGTGAGATCCGGAGCGGAGGAACACCCGTTGCCAGCGGAGGCTAAAGAGTGTGCGAGAACTGGACGCTAAGGGACCCACACGCCGCTGCAGAGCTACCCCTTCTGCTGCGGAAACCTCCGCCAGCGCACGGAACATGCGCACTGCCCCGGCGCTGCCTGCGCACGCCGCACGACTGGCTCCCTGGTCCAGCGCGTGCCGCCTGGTGGACGACCAGGGGGCGGGGACCGACCACGTACGTGAGGCCAAACTAGGCGTGAGGTCACCCATCTGCGGAACCCCAGATTCAACCAGCTCAGTCGGCTCAGTGAACACATAGGCAAACTTGAAAAACCATTCTCTCAAAAATGTAACTCAATTTAAGAGTTGGACCGTGTGGTAAGAAGCCCTAATGAGCATCAAAACTGGGTGGTCGATGGTCACTACACAGGCCACGGAGACTCTAGTAGGAGCCGCATGCCAGGAATGTAAGGAAGCCGAAACCACTACATCATGGGCTATTTTAACTATTAAACTTATTTTTTTAATTTGTTGACTTGAGAGAGGGAGAGAGAAACATCAATTTGCTGTTTCACTTATTTATGCGTTACTTGGTTTCTTCTCTGTGCCATGACAGATCAACCTGCAACCTTGGCATAGCGGAAGGGTGCTCTGTCCAACTGAATCACCCGGCCAGGGCCAGAACTAAACATTTTTAAGGCAAGGTTTTAGAGGTTGAGGAAAAGACGCGTTTTGGAGGGTAGCAAGGGGAAGGTAAACTCAGCCATAGCAAGGAAGGTCTCACTACAGGTCCCATCATGCAACGAGAGAACTCCTTGAAACCTGAGTCCTGCCCCGCCTGCGCCCCGATACATTCTGGGATGTGTAGTCTGCTGTTTCTCGCAGAGCGCGGAATTTATACAGGGTACTTGCTCCACCCGCTAAAGACCGAGCACCGTATGTCACTTCGAAAGGCACTCTTATTTATCAGGCGATATATTATTTTCACACACTTTGCATTGTTTTAAATACAGAATTGTTGCATGCTCTATGAAAACCTAAAGTCTTTTATAGCCTCTTACCTTCATTCAGCAAACATTTAAGGAGGTACTAATAGTTATCAGGATTCTAAGACTACTTTCAAGGAGTTCCCAGAGTTTAAATCTCTTATCCACTATCTTATCCTGGAGATGTTACAGTCTTGTGCAGAAATATAGAGGCAAAAAAGGGGAGGTGGGGAGAGAATAGTGAGCTACAATATGGAAGCCCAACTGCAGTCATAATATGGGGACTCTCCCTTAGGACTGGTGTTTTTAGTTACACCTTTAATCAGTTACTTATAAAAGTTATCTTCATGTTTAATGGAAGCAAAAAATTTAATAATTTTTAATTTCTAAAAGAGACTCTAGGGCTTAGGTCTTTTAAGTATGATTTTTCTCCCAATGGTCTCTTTAAAAGGAGTTTGAATTTTAAATCTGGGGGAAAGATTAGATGTAAAAATGTGTAATAGAAGAAAATTATATGTGACTCATAAATACAAATGATCAATTTTGCAAATAAAGAATAAGGTATTGGGAGTTCCAGTCTTGCCCCTTGGCAAAACCACATCAAAATTACAAATAAATATAGGAAAACCATCACTCAGAACTGTCATAAGACTGTCATAAGTCAAGTTGAATGGAGGTCTGACAACTATGGAATAAAGAAACCACATGCATCAACAGGTAGGAGGGGTGCAGATGCAGAACAGGCTGGTCTCTCTCTCACCAATGTGTGATGGATAAAAATTTGGGAGGGATATCTCAGGAGTGAGGCGTCCCAGACCCACCCCAGGGCCCCCAGCCCAGGGTTCCAGTGCCAGGAAGATAAGTCTCCACAACCTCCTGTTATGAAAACCAGCAGGGATTGAGCCGATTTCAGAAACTGCTGGTACCCCAAGCAGTTCCTCTTAAAGAATCCACACATGGACTCACCTACTCACTTATTCCCTGTGAGCTCCTGTACTGGAGTAGCAGCTTGAAAGGCACCAGTGGTATAAAGGGAGAAACTGAAGTGTCTGGCATCAAGTCAAGCAGGGGTCATTGTCCCTTTTCTAAACCCTCCCCCCACCAGGCCAGCAAACTGGCACTGTATCTGAGATTCCATCAGTCTGGCTGACACTATTTGACCTGTCTTGGTGATCCATAGAGACTCCACCCTACCCAATTACTGGGGCCACCCAAGGTGTTTTTCCATATGAATGGTTGGTCTTGGCTCATACTTCACAACTTCCTAAATCCTATCAAACAAGCGACAGTTGCCCTCAGTAAGCTCCAGGCCAGGCACTAGCAGCAACCAGTTTAGATGCATAGCTTGCCTTCCCCTGGGAATTTCAAAGCCCAGCACAAGTGGCAGCCATCTCAGATTGCTTTATAGCTCAGGCAGGGTTCCCTGGGCAAAACATAGGTGGAGGCTAACCTTGGCCTGCACCTGGGAAACCCCGTGGCCAGCACACCCAGTGGACAGCTACACATCACATCAGAACACCACCACCCTGCCCCTGCACAGCTGATCCTCCACAAAGGACAGAGGTTGATGGTAAGTAAGTAGTCAGAGCCAATCTTTGCAGCTGACTGGCCTGGGTAAATTCTTCCCATTGATCTGCCAAGAGAAACTAAGGCTGAACTATAACAGGAGGGTGCACTCAGCCCACACAAAGGGTGCACCTTGAGTACCCAGCTTGGGTGATTGGGGAGGCTGTGCCACTGGACCCTACAGGACACCTACTACATTAGGTCACACTACCAAGACAAATCAGCTCTACCTAATACATAGAGACAAACACAGGGAGGCTGTCGAATAGAGGAGGCAAAGAAATATGGCCCAAAGGAAAGAACAGAATAGAACCCCATAAAAACAACTAAACAAAATGCAGATAGCCAACCTATCAGATGCAGAGTTCAAACACTGGTGATCAGGATGCTCAGAGGAATGATCATGTATAGCCACGAAATCAAGGAAGAAGTTAAGGTTTTGCAAAGTGAAATTAAAAAAATATGTATATATATATATACAGGGAACCAACAGTGAAGGGAAGAAAGCTAGGATTCACATCAATGATTTGGAACAAAAGGAAGAAATAAACATTCACCCATAACAGAAAAAAGAAACAAGAATTTTAAAAAATGAGGAGAGGCTTAGGAACCTCTGGGACAACTTTAAATGTACCAACGTCCAAATCATAGGGGTGGCAGGAGGAGAAGAGGAAGAGCAAGAAACTGAAAAGTTATTTGAAAGAAAAATGAAAGAAAACTTCCCCAATCTGGTGAAGGAAATAGACATATAAGGCCAGGAAGCACACAGTCCCAAACAAGTTAGACCCAAAGAGGACCACACTAAAACACCATAATTAAAATGCTAAATGTTAAAGATAAAAAGAATCTTAAAAGCAGCAAGAGAAAACCAGAGAGTTACCTTCAAATGAGTTCTGATAAGACTATCAGTTGATACCTCAAAAGAAACCTTACAGGTAAGAAGGGACTGGAAAGAAGTATTCAAAGTCCTGAAAGGCAAGGACCTACATCCAAGATTATTCTATACAGCAAAGCTATCATTTAGAATGGAAAGATAGATAAAACGCTTCCCAGACAAGGTAAAGCTAAAGGAATTCATCATCACCAAGCCATTATTACATGAAATGTTAAAGAGACCGATTTAAGAAAAAGAAGGTCAAAACTATGAACATTAAAATGACAACAAACTCACAACTATCAACAAGTGATTCTAAAAAATAAAAACAAAACAAACTAAGCAAAAAACCAGAACAGGAACAGAATCATAGCTTTGGGGATCATTTGGAGGGTTATCAGTTGAGAGGGGGAAGGAAGAGAGAGGGGGAAATGTGCAGGAATCAAGAAGCATAATTGGTAGGAACAAAATAGACAGGAGAGGTTAAGAATAGTTTAGGAAAGGGAGAAGCCAAAGAACTTAGATGCATGACCCACGGACATGAACTAAGCAGGGGAAAGTGGCAATTGCTGGAGGAAAGTAGGTACCAGGAAGAGGGGCACAAAGGGAAATTCGGACAATTGTAACAGCATAATCAATGAAATATACTTTAATAATAAAATTACCAACCTATAAAAAATAAGGTATTGAATGAGGTATTGAAATATTTTCAGAACTATATTTCATTAAATGTGTTGAATGCTAATTTGAGATATCTTGATCAGTTAGCAGAGATGATTTCTATTTTTCTAGCAAATGAACAATACAGTTTAATAAAATAATAATTAGCATTTATAATGATAAATTGAGCACATACTTTATTAAAACGCTGTTAGGTTTCATAGCAACTAATTTTCTACATTAGATCAGTATCCACTAGACCTCTTTACAGGCTTGTATTAGCTCATATTATATTTACAGGGTGGTAATTTTCCCTGAGGCTAGAACTATGGACTAAGCCATTCACTAGGCCAGGACCCTTGCTAAAGTACGACAAGATAGTCCCTCTGTTCTAGATAGACTTGCTTGGACAGCTGAATCTGACTGGAACTGATAATTTTAGATACTTTAAAATCATTTTTCATGGGAATAGCATAAAATTTGTTAGGCTCCTTATTTCCCTATCATTTCATTGGTAATAATTTTTTAATTTTCATTTACCACATGGTTTGTGTGTTGTACAGGTAAATACAAAGAGAGATAAATGTTGTATATTTGCCCAGTGTCCCATAACCCTTTCCAATTTAGGACAGGAAGTCTAAGAAAGCTTGACTGTTTTTTTGTCTTGTAGGTTTTTTCAACGGGAGCAAGAGGAGAGAGGGATCCAGGCCTCTTTTCCAGACTCTTTGGGAAAAAACAATCTGTCTGCAGTTCCTAGACTTCAAAAGTAAAAACAGCGACAGAAACTGATAGCGTAATGAGCTGGGGAATTTAAACTCAGAGAAAGATGTACAGTATGTAAAAAGTTACTGCTTTAGGAATTACAATTGTGTTGCTTAGGGCAATGTACTTCCCCTGACTGGCGCCCGAAATACGGGGATTGGACCCTGCAAGGGTTCAACAAACCCTCCAGGTGATTCCGATGCCTCCAAATAGTTTCAGAACAATGGGCTTGGGGCAATTATGTAACTTTAAATTGAGGCCCTCAAAGCATTTTTTTCATAGCGCTTCAGAACCAGTCCTTATATGGATGACTTAAAGTAATGTTTACAATACAGGTGAATGTGTTTAAAAAATTTCATCTTTACAATTGTTGTGTAGAGCATACCTAGTCTGTTTCCCACCTGGGTTACAATCCAGTCTTTGAAACTAAAGTTGCTAATATAAAACCTCTAAAGCTCAAAGAATGTTAACAGGCAATCAGTTTCGTCTTTATTTTAAACATCTTTTATTGTGGTAAAATATATATAACACAATTTGCCATCTTAACCATTTTGAGTGTACACTTCAGTGGCACTGATTTCTTTCACAATATTTTGCAACCTCAGTTACATTTTTTTTTAACCATGAAAAATGTTTTCACCGTGATTACCTGTAATGCAATGTTCTGAGAATGTGTATCTACCGCCACCATTTCTACATCTAGATACCTGGTGCAGGGAGCGGCAATAAGGCGTGCGTAGGCAGCTGAGGTCGTGTTTGTGGTCAGGTGGTGGCAGGGACTCCTGAGCTTCGTCCGGCCCCTAACCTACACGCGAGCGCAGCAGCTCCGCGCTCCGGGGAGGCCCGTGCGCGGTGCAAGGACGCACAGCGCCACCGAGGGGAGCTGCAGGGTAACTTTTCCCAGGGAAAGCGGCCAGTCGTCCCCACTAGAAGCCTCCCTGCCTTTTGTTTGTTTTCCAGCTGGAGGCTGGAGAGAGGCCGGGTTCCTGCTGCTCTACCATGCGCCGCGCCGCCCGTGCGACTCAGCGGACCTCCCGGGCGTCCCTGTACGGACGCCTCGGCCTGTCCTAGCAGGGATCGCCCCTATTCTCACTTCCGGAGCGGGCTGCTGCGCCCCACTCGCCGAGGAGCTGAGCTCACCGCAGGGGCGGGCCCCCCGCCTGTGCTCGCTGCGCCAGTAAGTGGGGTCAGGGATTTAGGGGCTTCTGCCGAGTGACCTGTCACTCGGGGTGATGGACTGGAGCTGCGGAAGGACTCCTGTCCCATGGCCCCTTGAGTGATCCGAGCGGGAAGGAGAGGTTAATGAGCTGTAGTTTCTCTGCGCGGTCATGTGGGTCTCTCTCTCCCTCTTGGTATGAAAACTCCCGTTTCCTCGGAGTCTGGAAGATTTCGATGGGTGTTTGCCTTTTAGTGTTAAAGAGGGGAAAGATTGGTGCTCGATTTGAAGCCCCTTTAGTAGGATGTGGAGGACTTGCTCTAGGAATTTTCCCGACTAGGCCTTTGGCTGTCCCGCAAGGGGTCTGAGCAAGAATCCTCACACATTTGTGTACAACCATTTTTCACTGGGTTTCTTTCTGCTCTGATTTCTTTCTTACTAATGGGAATACATGTTATGAGAGGGACGATGACGGATCTTCCAGAACAAGAGTTTCTTAGTATTGCACCTTTTAAAGTTCGACTTTGACACTGACATTAAGAGCTTTTACTTTTAAATATAAGAGTAGCTTAATGCATCTTTCTGCAGAAAAGAGTATTCATCTCCACTCACAACTAAATAAAGATCTGTTTTTGCTACAGCTTGGTTGTACTAAGAGAATACCACCTTGAATTTTGCATGCAGGGCCAGATTTCTCCAAGGTGTTGGCAGTTGTGTTTTTATTTTGTTCTGGAGTGCTCAGCACTCCAGACGTTTCATAGCCACAGTTTTCACTTCTCACATTTTCCAACGAGTGGGCTTCCTGGATGTGCCCCAATAGTGAATTGTACTATTGCTTGATATAAAATTAAAATGAGCTTTAAATCTGTGTAGTCAACATATAAATAATTAAGAAGAATTTGCCTCAACCATATGCTAGCAGTGCTGGGAGTTAATGTATGCATAAATATGCACATTTGAAACAGTTTCTGAACAAAGCACTACGATTTGGTATGGAATCTTCAAGGCCTTCCTATCTGTTTGAGGACTAGTGATTGCAAAACACTAAGAAATGGGTGTGGAAATAATGAGAGCTGTGCCGGGGGGATTCTTTATATAAAATGATATCCTGTACCACTGCCCTCTCCCTAAGGTCCGACCCTCTACGGTGACCCTGAATACTTTTTATTCCCCCTGCCTCTTCCACTTTGCTTTGCGCCCCTTCTCCGAAGTCAAAACTCGTGGCTGGGCAGGAGTGGGCAGTCGTGTTTCTAAATGAGACCGGTTCAGTTTTAGGTGACAGAGGAATGTGTTGGAGGCTTGATGGAGCCTGTCTGAATTAGCAGAGGTCTCTCTTCCTTGCTGAGGGAACTCAGCCTTTAGTTACAAAGAAATGGTTTTTCTCAGTGAAGTTTCCTACCTACAGGATAAAGAACAGGTCTTGGGTGGGGAAGGGCATGTTATTTATTGACTGTTCAGCATCCTCAAAGCCCATGGCATGCTTTATTCTCATTGCTTTTTGAAGTTCCTAATAAAGGTGGGAATCATGTTGATATTGAACCTTTAGAGTTATCTTTGTCTTTTCCTTCATTTCCTTCCTCCTTTATGTCAATGAGTCATCAAAACCTTTGAAACGTGAGGTACACAGATCCCTCAGTCTATTTGAATCCAGAACCTCGCCCTTCCTCTCCTGCAGACTGGAGCAACCTCTTAGCTAGCCTTCCAAGCCTGGCTCTTAGTGCGTCCTCCGTAAACATTTCCTGAATGAATGAATGAATGAATGAGATGCTCCCCTTTCTGGAATCTTCAGCATTCCTTGTCCATCTAATCTTTTTAAAACTTTTCAACTGTCACTTCCATGAGCCTCTCCCTGCCTTGCCACCTGCAGTTCCTCTAAAGTCTCTGAAATAATTTGTCTGAATTTTCAGGGCCTTTCATAATTGGCCTCATCCCTCCTACCTAAATCTCATTTTCAGTTTAGCACACACATTTGTGCTCTGTGGGGTTTGGTCTTCTTGCTATCCTGCTAAAGGAGCCAGGCTCTTCCTAGAAACTCCTTCCCTGCCCTCCACTCTCCCATGAAAATCTTTGCCACCCTCTGAGGAGGAACCTAAGTCCTACTTTTTTCATAATGTCTTCTCCAGCTACTCATTTCTCTTCTCTTTCTTTAAAGTCTTAAAATACTTGTTTGTTAGCCCTTCCTTATACTGGCTGTATCGATCTCTAATTGGTTTAGTCTATTTTAAGCCTCTTTAGGGCAGGAGCCATATTTTATGCATGGTAATGTGGCATTGTGGGCTTTGGAGTCAGG
>PVKM010008315.1:0-39267 GCA_004027735.1 Carollia perspicillata
ATAATTTTGTTTTTAATAAGTTAATGGATTTTCATTTAATATTATTATCAGTGCTCTAGAGAACAAGAAATACAAGTAAAAAATGGCTAATTATGAATACATTTGAACTAGAATGCAAGAGGAAAGGAGAATATTTCATTTTTACTGAGGCAAACTTCTGAGAAAAATAAAAGTAGTTATACTCTTTTAGCAATCTGCTTCTTCTTACCCAAAACATAAATCTCACTGTTGACTACAGCTGTACTGAATCGGTACTTAGAATACTTCATGGGTGCCCGCTCTGTCCATTGGTCTTGTCTAGGGTCATACTGCAATAGTTTGTTGCTTAATCGATCAGGTTCTTCAGCAGGAAGATCCATCTGCATGAAATATGACAACCAATATAATAATACATCATTTAAAATCTCTGTGGATACACAAATGCAGTTAGCCAAAGCAAATAGCCAAACAGATAGAGGTTAACTATAGTGACTTGAACTCACAAACCCACAAATCCCATGATTCGGGGTTATAAATCCATTGTCCATACCAGAGGCATTTATATTCTGTAATAATGAGGCTAAAGTGTTGGGTTACAGCAAATAATCTGTGATCTTAGCAGTAAGACAACACAGCATTTTTTAAAAATGAAGCAGCTGCAATGCCCTAAAAATGAAACCATGCTTTCTATAGTAGAACAGTATTTAAAGTATAATTTTATTTTGTCAAATGTTACAGTGGTGGATTATAATATTTGTGAGAAACAATTTATAAGGCATTTATATTTATAGTAATTTTCTAATACAAATGGAACAAAATTACAAATATCATAGTGTTCTAGTAATTATTTTGACCCCATAATTATAACCTATATAGGAATGCTCTGAATTCAATTTTCAAAATATATGAATTAATATAAATTATTTGCAGTTATTTTATGTATTTATTTTACTTACATATATTTTTAAATGACTAGATATAGTACAAATTGAATGACTATTTATTCTTACACAGATGTATTTGGCTTCTCCTACCCATAAACTTCAGGTGAAGTAATTCTTTTTAAAATGTGTCAGGAACTTTTATGGCTTCAGGGTAAGGATGCTTAAGTGTCTTTTAATGTTTGTTTTGGATGCAGATGTTCAACACAGAAATAATTGCCATAGTTACAAAAGTTGTGTGCAATTAATTTTAGTTAATTACTTTAAATGCATCAAGAGTTATCGCTATGATTGCAATCACAACCCATGTTACTTTGCAATTTAATGTATAGCATTAGGCAAAGAATAGCTAATGATTTTCTTATGCAGTAAATATTCACATGTCATCAGTTCAAAGACAATATAAATTAATAAATATATCTTTATTGTTTTAATTTTCCTTCTAATGTATTTTCTTCTAATGTAAGTATTTAATTTCCAATGTAGTGAAAAAAAAGTAGAGAAAAGCTTCCAAGTTGTCTTTAGAGCTTATTCACACAAAATTAACTATGTAATAAATAGTTATGAAAAAACTTAATTACAAATAATTTGTCAGGTATCAGCTACTAGCTGGGATTAAATCTGTACTTCTTTTTGATACATAGCACATATTTAAAATGTATTAAATGTGAAGTTTTTAAGTTTTAAAACAGGTATGGTATGCTCTATACATGGCAAAGTGCAAGCTTATGAAATAAATGCAAAAGCATCAGTTTTATCATGAAGGAAAGATGGAAAGTCAAGAAATTATATAGGCAAAAATAAATTTACTTTATGTCATGTGGGTTGACAAGGAGTTAGTAAGATTAATTTCTCTTAGAAAGACTACATGGCCAGGGCAAAAGACAACTGGAGATACTACTGTGAGAACTCCAAGACCCTGAGAGGAACACCCAAGAGAAGAGGAAGGACCACTGTGGTCACACTCTATTAACTTTTCAATTTTGACTTGCCAACATTTCATGGAGCTTCAATACACACAGTATTCTGGTTTCTCTGTGTGTGGATGCCCAGCAAAAACATAAAGTGTTTACAATCACAATATGCTGTTGCAGAAATAATTGTGCCAACACAGGATGAGTATTGTTCAGTTTCCTACTTAGAGTAAGAGTTTTAAATGTGGAAAGGCCCTAAGAGTTAGTTGCCTCACCTCATACAGCTGTTATGCAGACAGTTCTGGGATGAAGACCCAGCTTCTCTGCCTCCTCCTTAGATTGTCCCTACAGATAATCCATCAGCATAAGCATCTTTCATAATTAGTAAAATGGGAAGGATTATGAATAATCCAGCATGAATACTGAATGAAGTCATTCTATGAATTTTATTCTCCTAAATTGATTTAACACTTTAAAATTTAAGTTTAATATTTTATAAAAGAATTTTTTTTATCAAAATGCAAGTCATACTCTTTTAGTATTGAACAACTACAACATTTTCAACATAGCAGCCAGACTCAGCATAGCCATGCCAGTTAGGTTTATAGGAAATTCCTTAACCTGAGGAGTCCAGCCTCCAATCACATAAAGTTTATTATTCACTGTCACTACAGCATGACATGCCAATTGCAGTGGAAGGGGAGACACAGTTTTCCAACTGTCCTGTTTTACAGAGTACTTATCAACACAGTTCGTAATAAGATACTGGTTTTTAATTTTCATCTGTCCTCCTATAACATAGAGGTCATCATGGACACTGCCCAGAGCATAGAGCTCTCGAAATTCAGCAGTGCATAACTTTTCCCAAAACCGGTTTCCTCTATCATGATACCTGTAAAATAACAGAAAGAGAATTCAGGGTTAGAGTTAACATGAAAACAACTTACCCAAGAAATGAACTTAAGCTTTTTTTTCAACTAAAAACAATACAATTTGGTTCTTCTAATTTGAGGGGAAGTAAACATCACTATAAGATAGTGATACAGGTTTGCAAGATTGTTTTTGAAAGGACTGATGAAGAAAATATAATGTGTATAAAAACTATTATCCACACCTATTTGCAGAATTTTAGGAAAAATAGTATATTGAAAAAGTATAGAGAACTAGCCTTCCTATTAGGAAGGCTTCCTATTACTTCCTAATAGGAAGTAATTATCCAGGACTAGCCTTCATTTCCTAATTCTGGGGAGGAAAATCAAGAACAAATAGCAAATTCCTTTAGCAAATCATTTGTAATTTTACCATAAGAGAATAATAAGTAAAAATAAAAAAGTCTAATTCTGTGGACTAGAAATTTCACCTTAATACTAATTAAAGAAATAAGTTTTGGAGCCAAGAATCTGAAAACATCTCAATTCAGAGACTTCTAATGGGATGATGTATGTGTAGACTTTTAAGGATGGTTCTTTTAGTTCTAATTGGCTTAGATCAGCATCAAGAACACTTGTGGGTGTTATAAAAATCTACCTGCAGATGTCTGTCAGGCATTTAACATTTATTTTAATCTCCTAGATATGGTAATTTTAGTAATTTCTTCCATGAATAATTATGTCAGTCTGAGAAGAATCTTGGGAGACAGAGACACTAGGATATATGATCTCTTAATATCTCCAGAAGTCCAACACATACATTAACTGATTATCTGTGCATGTGTAGCATTATATAGTCACTAAATACATGAGTTTGTGGCTATCCTTTGTCTTGCCTCTTGATAGTGGTTAAGTCAGTCATGACTTGGGACACAGTCTGAGAAGGACAAAAGTACTTATGGGGACAGTGGTATAAAATACGATATTAGATTTCTCCTAGAAAATCCAGAATGTATTAGATTTCTCCTAGAAAATCCAGAATGTATATGGAATTCAAAACTAAAAGCAAAACAAAACAAAACAAAACAAAAAAACAAAAGCCAGGGAAGTAAAAGAAATGTTCTGTTTAGAAAACAGAACATTGTCTTCCAAAAATGAAGAGATTATATGCATGTTCCCTACCGAGTACAATTTTAAAGTACGGACTAGTTACTTTACATCAAACATTGACAGTTGATCGCATTTATAGGACTTTTTCTTAGCTGTTTTAGGTTAACTCTTTCATTCTTTCCCATTCTTGATGGGTAAGTTAGAAGATTATGCTTCTTTTGTATAGGGCATGCCTGGCTTGTCACACATTGAATGCAGAAATTTATCAAACCTTACAATAGCTGTCTTCTAGGTAATTCTAGGTAGGAAACCAGAGTCCCTAGAATCACAGGTGATATTTCTACCACTATTTTTAATTGTACTGAATTTCAGAAAAGAAAGGAGGATTAGGTATCTAAATGTAGGCAAGGGCTACTAAAGTAAAGCCAATGAATGAATATACACAAAGAACTAAAAAAATGGTTTGATTTACTGAGACATGATTCAAGAAAACAGGTGAAAAATGAAATACATCCCATGAAGGTTGGGATGTACATGTTCACTGGGCACCTGATAATCTGATTTTTGTCTTAACAATTTGAACTGAAAACATGGAGAGAAAATGCCCAGATAAAACTGTAAAACTTGGGAGCATTTGAGATCTTGCTTCCAAAACTGGCAATTTTTACCAGTTTTGGCTCAAGTAAAGTCATAATTTTTTAAAAACTGTAAAATTTATTAGGAAAAATGGATATGTCATAAAAAGAAAATAATAGTGAAAATCATTTAATGCCCTCAGAGGCTAATAGTTTAAAAACAACACATATCCTCAGCTGTTTGCATATCAAAGTATGGGATATAAGTAAAGGAGATAGGTATATCTTTTAGAAAAGAAATGACCAACTAGATTATTAGTCTACTCCCTCTTTTAAGTCAAAAAGAAATGTATTTGCATGAAAATATATTACCTACAGAGTAGAAGGAAACTGAAGAGTGTTTAGGTAAAAGTAAAAGGGATTAGGAACAAAAGTAATATAGTAGGAATATACCACAAGATGATGATGATTTCTCACACGTATCACAAAACCGGCACTAAAGTGACCTTCAGTAGTGCCTGACATAAGATTTTTAACTCTCCAGATATCCACTGGAAGTCTCATCTAACCCCAAAGCAATGCTCCTGATCATTTCATTATTTGTCTTGCTGACATTATTAGAGGAAATGAGGAGGGAAACTGATACTTTTACCCTACTTCTGACCAATGTGGAGGAGCTGGTTGGTGATGGGAACCTGGTTGAGTCAAGATAGATCAGGGTATGTACTCAGACACATGCTGTAAAAAAGGGAAGCAGGCTTTCAAAAAAGTTAAGAAAAAATGTTTGGGAATCAAAATAGAAACACACTTTGACAGGATTGGACATTTATTAAAAATTTGTAGACTATTTGATCAGAACGAAAAAGAACTATTTAAAGAACCTAAGGTACTTGTAACAAGAGGTTCTCAAATGGCAAGAAGGGCCAAAAAATCCAGGACCAAATAAATAAGTGGCATGGACCTATAAGAACCATGCTGGGAAAACCAGAGATTCCTCTTCCTTTAAGATTTGATATCCCCCCCCCCAAAAAAAAAATTGAAATCATGGTAATTCTGAAGAAGGTTGCTTCTTCTACTCAGTGACATGCTCTGCCACAATGGGCATAGGTCCAGGTCACTTATCTAGGGCTCCACATTCCCTCCCTTCTCTCTGTTAGGGAAGATGAAACATGTATCCAAAGGATGAATGTGAAAAAGGGACAGGCCTATAGCTTGAAACAGATAACAAGATACTGGGAGATGACAGAAAGACAGTAGATCTCTTAATTATTTCTTTACCCTAACTTCACTGTTCACAAAAATTGCTTTCTGACTGAAAATTCATAATGAACTCTGGTAAGAGGGAACTGAGGGGAGAAAAATATTGAAGGAGAGCTTTACTATCTATTATGTATTTCATGTATATATTTATTATTTACCCAGGTAGATTTAAGAGCTGAATACTTGCTAAATGAATAGTAAACAAATATATGTGTCCTCACATACAAGACCTAGGTGATATGCTACTTCTTAGCAGACATTCTTTTTCCTCTTACATTTCCAGGACTGAAACACTCTTATTAGGCTACGGACACTTTATACTATTGGAGGGTTAGGGAAGATCCTCACATTAAGGATACAGAATGAAATGTGACAGATAATTAGTAATTTTTATTTGAGAAAAATTACTACTTTGGAGTTGGAACTAAAATAAATAAGTTCAAAGGGGTCAGTGGTAATAAATTTTTCTTCCAGTTAAAAGTTACATCAAACTCTTCAAAAACAAAGCATATTGATAAGAAAAGAATGAAAAGATATACAGTGGAATCAAAACATACATATATTTAGCTTATGCAAATTCAACTATATGTTCTTAACAAAGGGGAAGAAAGGTTTTTAAGTATGGGTGATTTAATTGTGAATTTTACATATGCAAAATACATAAAATGTGTATTTACAGGATAATTTTGACTACATATAAGTTAAGATGTGATCACTCTTTCAGTAGCATTTTTTCTACTGTTGCTAATGTCAAAGCGAGGTAATTAAAACAAACATAAATACCATGCTAGATACAAACCTATAAATTTCAACATTCTTGTTCTTTTGTCTAGAGAGTTTAGAGGCACTTGCTTCTCCAGCCACAATTATAGTATTGTTTTCCATGACAACACCAGTACACACAGATCCTAAACCCTCCCCATACTTGGGAGATGAGATAAAGTAGGTCTTCCGTGATGCAGGATCATAACAAAAACTGGCATCCCCATAATTTCTATGTCTTGACCTGATTCCTGAAGAATTATTTCCAATGCAAAGCAAAAGACTAGTAGTCTCCATGCCATAACGAAGATTTAGAGGATGCTGTTGTGGTTTCTTGAAGGTTTTGAATGTGTTTTGAATTATGTCGATGCAATTTGCATCACATAGAAGCATTGTGTTTCTTTTCAGGGCTTGTCTTAAAAAAGAAGGATTTATAAGTTCCAATCTTACTTGCTTCAAAAGCTCAACAAGATGCTCTTTGCGCAATTCCTGGTTATGATTTACCCATCTCAGAACTAAGTCCAAAATGCTCTCCTCTCTGGATATGTTAAGGTCATCTGACTTAATAAGTGTCAGAAACTGGTGCATTTCAGTTTCTAGTATTTCTTCATGTAAGCTCACCTCAGCAAAGTGCTGATATAAATATTTCTTTGACTGATCAGATAAATCTTCAGCTCCAATCTGCTTTGCAAAATAATAGATACCCACGCAGTTGAAGGCATCCATATGGTCCATCATATATTTTTGACACACACTAAAGACTTCTTCCATCTGCATAAAATAGGCAGCCATAGCTACAGTCTGTACATTGGCATTATTGATCTCCAAAACTGCACTGTACATGTAATTTAATATAACTGACACACTTTCTGCTGTGATGTCATAAAGTATGACTTCTCTTTGAGTACATTCAAGTAGTCCACAGGTGAACATGGCTTTGAAATAAGGACTAAAAGCAGACAGGATCAGTCTGTGGCAAGGAAATTTCTCTCCTTCTGCTATGACTACTACATCAATCATTTCTGCTAATTCTTTCATGTTCTTAATTTTATTCAGTAAATTCAAGCTATGTTGGTATTTTTCTTTCCCATCAGTTTTGTACTCCATGATAGACTCTTCAATCTTTCTAAGTTGTCTTCAAATTTAGCTTGATTCTTGAGGGGCTATTTGTATATCAGTTTACTCACAAAGCAACAAGAGATATAACCATCCTGAGGGAAAGAAAAGAAGCCGTTTTTCTCTAGGAAAAAATTCTCCATAATATTTAAAATGCAGCATTAGTTCTATGAAGTATTTATAAAAATATTATTTATTCCAAACAGAAAAGTTTAACTTCAAGATAACTACTTTTTCATACCTTAAAATAACATCAATTGTATAAACAGTAATTTTTAAAAAATTTTTTATTTTAGTTGTTGTTCAAGTACAGTTTTCTATCTTTTACTCCCATCCAGTCCACCCCCTAGTGCTCCTCTCCTCCCTCCCATTTCCACCCCCCTTAGTTTTTGTCCATGTGTCCTTTATATTTGTTCCTGTGACCCCTTCCCCTTTTCCTCTGAAATTCCCTCCTCTCTCCCCTCTGGTTACTCTCAGCCTGTTTTCTATTTCAATGTCTTTGGTTATATTTTGCTTGCTTGTTTGTTTTGTTGCTTAGCTTCCTGTTAAAGGTGAGATCATATGGTATTTGTCTTTTACCGACTGGCTTATTTCACTTAGTATAATGCTTTCCAGTTCCATCCATGTGGTTGCACAGGGTAGGAGCTCCTTCTTTCTTTCTGCTGCACGGAATTCCATTGTGTACATGTACCATAGTTTTTCCTAATCATCTGCTGAGGTCTTTCTAGCAGGGCTGGAAAGTCCTCCCTCCCATGGTGAATGAAACAGAAGTGATAAGATGGGCATATTTTGTAATTCCACTTCCTGTTATAAAATACAGCTGCCCTGCAGACAGAGGGTACATAGGAATTAGGTAACATTTTCTCTGAAGAGATGCAACATAACATAAAAGGCTATGTGCACCTCTCCAAAAATGCACCCAAATGTTAAAATGGCCAATTCACAAAATCACAACCATGGGCCATGTAGTATGGGTGAAAAAAATTCCCTAAAATTCTTCTCAAACTTTGCTCTGGGGCAAATAATTCAAAACCGATGCTTTGGAAAGCACAACCCAATGTCTGCTGACCTGGGACTTCACAATATTTGAAATTTCCAATTAAATCATCCTAAACTTAGAAAATACATGAAAGTCATTTGGTTTCTCTTTCCTCCCTCTTTAATCAGCTTCTCTTTTTCCCTATTTCATAGTAGCAGAGACTGTACAGCTTTTTGACTTAAAAAGCAGTAGTGTAGATAAAAGTCTCTTAAAGCTAGATATCTCATCTTCACCTTCCCAAGAGTAATGGAAACAGGCTGTTTCAAGGAAGTTAATTACTTGTTTTGATTAATGAAAGACATTCCTAGACTCAGAAACCTTAATGTGAGGAGGGGATCTCAAGCCTCTGTCACTTTCTCTACTTGGCTATAAGTTGCATGCAGTAAGGATAAATACTGATGGTAGAAAAGTCAGTACTAGGAGGTTAAGAAAGAAGGGGAGGTGTAATTTCAAAAATGAAAAACAAAATTTGTCAGCTGTAAAGATGATACATTTTTTCTTTTCTTTTTTTATTCTTGTTCTATTACAGTTGCTCTTCCATTGCTCTTCCTTGCCCCACCCCCACTCCTACAGTCAATCCCCACCCTGTTGTCCATGTCCATGGGTCACTTATACCTGTTTGTTGATTAGACCCCCTTTTTTCTTCTCCTCTTAACCCCCTTCCTCCTTCCCTCTGATAGCTGTCAGTCTGTTCCTTGTTTCTGTGCCTCTGGTTCTGTTTTGCTCGTTTGATGGTTTTGTTCATACCTGATGAACTGTCCTCTTATACTGAGATCATATGGTATTTGTCTTTCACTGCCTGGCTTATTTCCACATTTTCAAAATCCCTGTGATCCTGTAAAGAATTAGAAATCTCATGTGTCTCTATAAGGCATGGTATTTTTTTCCAGTTCTAAATAAAGTTATTTTCAGGAAACAAGTGTTAAATGTGATGAGAATGTTTAATTATATAATGGCAACTATAAGACCTATAAAAAGGAATTATAACAATTAGCCAATATGGTAATGGAAAAAATATAATAAAAAAGTATGACTGCAAAAACAAAACCTAAATTAAAATTTAAAAAAAACTAGCCAATCAGAGAATATGTACACTTAAAATTGTTTTTATTGTTCAAGTACAGTTTTCTGCCTTTCCCCTCACCCCTCCACACCATCCCAGCACTCCCCACCTCTGTTCCCCACTTCCATCCCCCTTGTTATTGTCCACATGTCCTTTATAATTGTTCTTGTAAACCCTTCACCCTTTCCCCAGGTTATCCCCTCCCCTCTCCCTTCTGATCACTGTCAGCCTGTTCTCAATTTCAATGTCTTTGGCTCTACTTTGCTTGCTTGTTCGTTTTGTTGATTGGGTTCCTGTTAAAGGTGAAATCATATGGTATATGTCTTTCACTGCCTGTCTTATTTCACTCAACATAATGCTCTCCAGTTCCATGAGGGTAGGAGCTCCTTTTTTTCTGCTGTGTAGACTTCCACTGTGTAAATGTACCACAGGTTTTGGATCCACTCATTTACTGACAGGCAGTTAGGTTGCTTCCAGCACTTGGCTATTGTAAATAGTGCTGCAATGAACATTGGGGTGCATAGGTTCTTTTGGATTGGTATTTCAGGGTTCTTAGGATATAATCCTAGTAGTGGAATTGCTGGGTCAAAAAGCAATTCCATTTTTAGTTTTCTGAGGAAATTCTTTACTGTTTTTCACAGTGGCTGCACCAGTCTGCAATCCCACCAACAGTGCACTAGAGTTCCCTTTTCTTGTTGTTTGTTTCTTTGTTTATGATGGCCATTCTGACTAGTTTGAAATGGTATCTCATTGTGGTTTTAATTTGCATCTCTCTGATGGCTAGTGATGCTGAGCATCCTTTCATGTGTCCCTGGACCCTCTGTATATGCTCCTTGGAGAAGTGTCTGTTCAAGTCCTTTGCCCATTTTTTTTTTGTATTTTTTAAAATTTTAATTGTATTCCAAGTACAGTTTTCTATTTTGTACTCCCATCCCAGCCCACCTACCCAGGCTTCCCACCTCCCTCCCATTTCCATGTCCTCTAGTTTTTGTCCATGTGTCTTTTATACTTGTTCCTGTAATCCCTTCCCCTTTTCCCCTGAAATTCCCTCCCTTTTCCCCTCTGGACACTGCCAGCCTGTTCTTTATTTCAGTGTCTTTGGTTATATTTTGTTTGTTTGATTGTTTTGTTTTTTAGGTTCCTGTTAAAGGCGAGATCATGTGGTATTTGTCTTTCATCACCTGGCTTATTTCGCTTAGCATAATGCTTTCCAGTTCCATCCATTCTGTTGCAAAGGGTAGGAGCTCTTTCTTTCTTTCTGCTGCATAGAATTCCATTGTGTAAATGTACCATAGTTTTTTGATCCATTCATTTACTGATGGGCAGCTAGGTTGCTTCCAGCACTTGGCTATTAAAAATTGTGCTGCTATGAACATTGAGGTGTATAGGTTCTTTTGGATTGGTATTTTAGGGTTCTTAGCTTTGCCTATTTCTTAAAATGATTGTGATACAAATAATTTGTTTCATTCTTTTTTTTTAATCATAGTGACTCTTTAAAAAATATTTTATTTATTTATTTTTAGAGAGAGGAGAATGGAAAGAGAAAGAGTGGGAGAGAAACATCAATATGTGGTTGCCTCTCATGTGTCCCTCACTGGGGACCCAGCCTGCAACCCAGGCATGTGCCCTGACTGGGAATAGAACTGGTGACCTTTTGCTTCACAGGCCCGTGCTCTATCCACTGAGCTACATCAGCCAGGGTGACTTTGCCCATTTTTTAATTGGGTTGCTTGTCTTCTTATAGTGGAGTCATGTGAGTTCTTTATATATTTTGGAGATCAAACCCTTGTCTGAGGTATCATTGACAAATAGGTTTTCTTATACAATTGGTTGTCTTTTCATTTTAATGCTGTTTTCTTTAGCTGTGCAGAACCATTTTATTTGGATGAGATCCCACTTGTTTATTCTTTCCTTTATGTCCCTTGCTCTAGTGGACATATCAGTCCCCTAGAAAATATTGCTGTATGGGATATCTGAAGTTTTTCTGCCTATGTTCTCCTCTAGGACTTTAATGGTATCATGACTTATATTTAAATCTTTTATCCACCTTGAATTTATTTTTGTGTATGGTGTAAGTTGGTGCTTGAGTCTCATATTTTTTGCATGTAGCTGTCCAGTTCTCCCACCACCATTTGTTCAAAAGGCTATTATTGCTCCATTTTATGCTGTTGCCACATTTGTCAAATATTAATTGACCACAGAGACTTGGGTTTATTTCTGTGTTCTCTATTCTGTTCCAGTGGTCCATGTATCTGTTTTTATGTCAGTAGGAGGCTGTTTTGATTACAGTGGCCTTATAATACAGTTTGGTATCAGGTATTTTGATCCTTCCTACTTTGCTCTTCCTTCTCAAAATTGCAGCTGCGATTTGGTGTCATTTATGGTTCCATATAAATTTTTGAAATGTTTGTTCTATGTCTGTGAAATATGCCAATGGTACTTTAATAGGTATTGCATTGAATCTGTAAATTGCTTTGGGTAGTATGGACATTTTGCTGATGTTAATTCTTCCAATCCATGCATACATTATATGTTTCCATTTGTTTGTGTCTTCCTTGACTTCTTCCTTCAGTGTTGTACAGTTTTGTGAGTATAGGTCTTTTACTTCCTTGGTTAGGTTTATTCCTAGGTATTTTATTTTTCTTGTTGCTATATCAAATGGGATTTTTTTCCCCTGATTCCTGTTTCTGGTATTTCATTGTTGGTGTACAAAAATGACTTTGATTTCTGGATATTGACATTGTATCCCACTGTTTTGCCAAATTCATTTATTAGGTTGAGCAGTTTTTTTGGTGGAGTCTGTAGGGTTTTCTATGTACAGTATCATGTCATCTGCAAACAATGACAGTTTTGTTTCCTCTTTTCCAATTGGATGCCTTTTATTTCTTTTTCTTGTCTGATTGCTATGGCTAGGACTTCCAATACTATGCTGAATAGAAGTGGTGAAAGTAGAAAACCTTGCCTTGTTCCTGATCTTAGTGGGAAAGTTTTTAGTTTTTGCCCATTGAGTATGATGTTGGCTATAGGTCTCTCATATATGGCCTTTATTGTGTTGAGGAATACTCCCTCTACTCTCACTTTGCTGAGTGTTTTTATCATAAATGGGTGCTGCACCTTATCAAATGTTTTTTATATGTCTGTTGATATGATCATGTGATTTTGAGAATATGTATACTTAAACTAGGAATAAAATCCTCCTTGACAGAATTTCTGGCTTTAATAGCTCAGTTTTATTTCAATAAAAGCCTAAGGCTTTCTGTGTAATGATTTGCAGTTTAAAAGGAACCTTTGCTTTTTGCTTTCTAAAAAAGATTTTCACAGAGAAAATTTAATTATGGGCTAAGAGGTCATTATATTTCTGAATTTTCCTACAATACCTTATGAATAGCCCAAATCATATTATGGAGGCCACATTATACATAAAAACACCTCAATCAATTTTACAGATGACAGTTGATACTTTAAGTTGAAAAGCTTAAAATCTTTCTCTTATAAGAAATATTTATCACAACTGTAATGGCATAATCAATAAAATGTATTTTAAAAAGAAGTATTTATGCAATAAATATTTTTAAAATTTTAGTATTGCACTGATATATAAGAATCCCTCAAAGGAAATCAATACTAATAATGCTGGAAGGCCAAGTGCAGCTTCCAGATACAATCACTAAGTCTAACACACTGCAGATAGTTCAGACCCATTAGTTCCTAAAATGTTGATCTTGATGTTGCTAGGAGAGATATGAGATGCTGAGGACCCTAATGTTATGACAAAAATGCTAGAATTTTGGAGTATGTCAAGCTTAATAAATATACAGGTGACAATAGTTTCAAAGAGAGGTTAAAAATGAATCATAACTAGTATATTTTGTGTTTGTTTTCTTATAAACACATTATATGCAATATCTTATAAAGCACTTTATAGTGGACAATGTTGCATTTCCAACCCACCTTCACTTGGTGAAATTGGGATGGGATTGACTCTCATCCCCCTCATTACTGTGATGGGTTCAGGGATGGGTGTGAGACCTGAGATTATCCTAATTAGAGTGAAGCTCAGGTCTCTGGTTCAATGGTTGGGGGTGTCTATGTGTTACATAGATGAGAGGTCTGGAACTGCTGCGACAATGTCTCCATAAGACAGTGTGAGAGCAATACAAAGAACAAGCAGGGAATCCAGAGCAATGGAATTTGAAACATGCCTTCTATCTGTATTTTTCAGTTTTGAAGGACAAACCATTCCTTTTATTGTTTAAACTAGTTTTAATTGAGATTGCTGTTATCAGTACTCAAGAGTCCTTGTGAGTATATGTAGCATATGTAAAAATATTGAGAAAAGGTTGCCCACAGTAATTGCAACTATATATTTTATAAAATTGCACTTTTGTTATATTCTTACATTTTCTATTATTATACTGTCAGGTAAAAGAGCCATAGAAACCTCTACTTATTCTCATTTCTCCTTGACAGAAGGCAACAGTCACTAAGGTACTCTTTCGAGTTTACTTTTTCTCATCAAATAGCCACATTATACAGATGCAAGAGCTGAGTCTTTAACCAAGTTCTGTCTGACTCCAAAGTCTGTACTCTTATTAACCACTCTCACTAGTGCAAGTGTCAACAAACTAGAGCTTTGTAGGCCATACAGATTCTATAGTAACAACTCAACTTCTTCATTACATTGCAAAATTAGCCACAGACAGTAAATAAACAAATGAGCATGGCTGTATGTCAATTTAATGTTTTATGGATATTGAGACTGGAATGTTATATATTTTGACGTTATGAAATATTATTCTTCTTTCATTTAAAAAAGTCATTTAAAATTATAAATTTCATTCATAGTTCATGGACTGTATATAAAAACAAGCAGCAGGTCAACTATTCCTGTTCTACCATTATACATAAATCCATTTTCTAGATTATGAGTATCCTGTCTGGATGCCTAATCACTACTTATCTGCTTAAATCCTTAAGATTTAAATCCTCAAAAGTTTAAGAGTTTTGAGGAGAATGGTCAGATTTCTATTTTAAAAAGATCATCTGGCTGTCTCCAAGTTTCCCAAATAATCAATTTCTTAAATACTTTATTTGAATGCAGCTTCTGTGACCCAAACATTGGCTCCAAGAACAAAAATACGTAAAAAAAGAAATAACTGTTTCAAACATTCTGAGGAAATACTTATGAATTTTTAAAGACAGGCATATAGATCTTTTAAGTATCCCTTTCTTCCAACTGCCTTTTATACAACTCCTGAAAGCTACCCTAATTGAAATGGACTTATAGACCAAATGAATTTACTGATGAAACTCCTGAAAATTACTCGGGCAGTTAAATTAGCCACCATACTTAAAAAATATTTTCAGCATTGTTGTTTGTATAAATAAGGTACACAGAAGATATTGGTATTCCAGGTGGGGGCTTGGATGTGAGATAGTTCTGGGTTTGAATCTCAGTTTAACCACTTACTTGCTGTAATCTTAGCATTACTTAACCTTTCCAAAACTTGGTTTCTTCATCTGTAAAAGAGGGATAATATATATAATTAAAGTAGTTAGATTGAGTGTCCAACAGAAATTATTGTAAGTTTACAATGGCATAGAATAGTGTAGAGTAGAAATTAGAAACATAGGCTTTGGCCCTGGCTGGTGTGGCTCAGTGGATTGAGCCTAGGCCTGCAATCCAAAGGGTTGCCATTTCAATTCCCAGTCAGGTCACATTACTGGCTTCCCAGCCAGGTCCCCAGTAGGGAGCATGTGAGAGGCAACCACACATTGATGTTTCTCTTCCTCTCTTTAAAAATAAATAAATAAATTTTTTTTAAAAAAGATACATAGGCTTTTGCTTGCGTTACTGAGGCCTGAATTTGAATTCTTGCTCTACTATCTAGTAACATGAGAAAGTTTCTTAGTCTTTTCAATTTTTCTCACCTAAGATTAGTTTTATTAATTTTATAAGAATAATTGAGAGAATTAAAGCTGGTCATGCATGTACATTATATGTAACTTGCTTGGTAAAATTTGCTTGATAAAGTTGAGGCAGGATACCTATACAAATAATTTTCAAATAATAATAATGTTTGGGCCCATATACAAATTGCTTATGGGTAGAGACACGACTTATAAATAGAAGAGAACTGACAGTAACTTTTTCTTTAATCGGGGCATAGAGAGCATTTTCCTTTCATCAGCAAAACAAAATTGTGTGAATGTTTTCAATGGTATCAATGGATAGTTATTTTCTGTTCCACTTTATAGAGGACTGAACTGGTGCATTTATAGTAATACTACCCATAATAGTGGAGAAGAAAATAGCAAAAATAAATATGTATCACAAGAGTAGAGGCTAACTACTTTGCAAATCCAAAATGCAGTTATGCTTATGTCCAATATAGTTAGTTTTGAGAAATGCACTGCTATAAATTTATTTATTTATTTATAAATTTTATTTTAGTTGTTGTTCAAGTACAGTTTTCTGTCTTTTACTCCTATCCCATTCCACCACACCCAGTGCTCCCCACTTCCCTCCCATTTCCACCCCCCTTAGTTTTTGTCCATGTGTCCTTTATACTTGTTCCTGTGACCCCTTCCCCTTTTCCCCTGAAATTCCCTCCCCTCTCCCCTCTGGTTACTCTCAGCCTGTTTTCTATTTCAATGCCTTTGGTTATATTTTGCTTGCTTGTTTGTTTTGTTGTTTAGGTTCCTGTTAAAGTTGAGATCATATGGTATTTGTCTTTCACCATCTGGCTTGTTTCACTTAAGCACTGATATAAATTTTAATATGGCATTTACTTAAACTACCAATGTTTTGCCTTTACAATGTTTAATTTGACAATCTTTACATTATCTTTAAAATTACTACTTTTTCTAAAAACAACTGATATATGACCATGCCTCCATGTTTTGCTAAAGTCAAAACTAGTTTAAATTCATATCAGGATTATTTGAAAAAGCAAAAATTTGGAAATAACCTAAATAGCCACTAATAGAACAGACAGACTATAGTGCATTTACTCAAGAGAATACTGCACAGCATAAAAAAGAATTAGCTACTGCTACATGTATCAACATGAGTGAATTTCACAAGCATAATAATGCATGAAAAAATGTAGAGGGATAGTTGCTGCATACCATTGATACCATGTTTTAAATATGCAAAACAATATCATATATTCTAATAGAGTACATGTAGATGATAAATCCTGGCAAAGTAAATAGACACAACTGGTAAATCTGGTCAAGGGTATATGGTAGTTTTTAATATTATTCTTAGAACTTTTCTGTGAACTTGAAATTATATCAAAATAAAAAGTTAAAAAAAGTATATATTCTTTAAGGATACACACAACTGTAGTGGAATATAAGAAAATGAAGGGTAATTATAAACATGAAATTAAAGATAGTGGTTGCCTATCAGGAGGCAAGGAAGAAGGGGGATGTAATTACAGAAGGGTGACAGGAATTTTAACTGCACACTCAATTTTAACTTCACCAGCTATATGGTGAGTACACAATACATAATTATTCTTTATGCCTTTTTGCATGTCTTAAATATTGTGTAAACTGAGTTTAAAACAAAAAAAATATTAACATCAGGGTACCTTATACCTTTTGAAAACCTAACCCACATTGTGACCATGTCTATGTGTATGTACATGTACGCACACACACACACACACACACACACACCACACACACAAACAGAGCACTACATAATAAACTTTCTTTTTAAGTTGTCAAGGTGTACACAGTTCAACGTATGTGTTTGGAAAATACAAAAGCTTACAACCTACTTACCTAGTCTGAATGAAAACTGTTTTGGGGGAGGAGCAGAAATAATTCCTTCCTGCTCCTGCTTTGGTAGGAAAAGAAGTTACTGGATTCCTGAATTAATGTGCTTTTTTCCTCATTGAAATGTTCTGTGTGGTGATAGGTTATAATATGATATGATAATTGATCAACAACAAAGCTTTGAATTTAGCAATGAAAAAAATGAAGACCTGAGAAATGACTTGTACAGGGTCATAAATTCTATTCTGTCTACAACTCCCTTCCACAGACTTTGGTTGGCAAGCTGAAGAAGGTCAACATATCAGAAAATCATGTCCCAGTTCCAATGTTTAAACAAAATCCTTCTGAAAGTTGGTGACTGTTGTAAACCCTGAGAAAAAAGACAGCTGCTAAGAAGGCCTCCTGGTGGTTAACTGGGCAAACGAAACAAAACAAAACTGGAGCCCAGCAGCCCTTTCTACACAGGGGCCTCTCGTGCAAACCCCACTTCAGAGAGAGGTCTGCATTGAACTGCCTGCCTCTAAACTGAATTGCCTGTCTGCACTGTATTTCCACCACCCGAACCAGCCCTTACAAAGGAGTTCATGGAATCTTATTTCAACCAAGAAGGACTGAAGCTTTCCCCATCCAATTGGAGCTGCACAGCTCTGACCAACCAGAACAACTCTATTCTAACCAATTAGGACAGTGTCTTTTGGACCAATCAAACTGAAAATTATTTGTGTTAGGACAGACTAGTCTGGGATGGGTGGGAGGGGCTTTTGTCCTTATAAACCAGCTCCCAACTGGCTGTGAGAGCTCACTTTCCTTTTCCACTGCAGACAGAACACTTCATTTCCCTGGCTGAGCTGAAACACTGAAGACCTCTTTCAGGAGCAGAGGGAAGCAGACCAGCACAGGCCAGAGCAGACTGGCACAGAGTGGAGCAGACCAGCAGCAGTGAAAAGTAGATCATCAAGGAGCAGAGGAGAGCAGACAATTGAGGTTCAAAGCTATCTAGCTCTCCGGCTAAAGAGGAGCCTGCCTTCAGGGCTGCCTCACAGCCGTGCTGTTTTCACAGCTGTGCTTATCACAGTTGAGTTCTTTTGGATTAAATTAGGGATTCCTATTGGCACTGAAGGACATCAATTGACACTTCTAAGTATAAAATCACTACCCCATATTTAAAAAAAATTATCCTGAGCTTATTTTCAGCAATACTATACCACATTCAGACATTATGAGGCCCTTCACAATCTGGCACTTCCTGACCTTTCCTGCCCCTCCCTTCCTTCCTCCCTTCCTCCCTCCCTCCCTCCCTTCCTTCCTTCCTTTTTCAATCTTTCAGTAGTGGTGAACCGCTAACGATGCACACATGCCTTTACACCTGAAAAAATGTAATTGACTCTTCAATATTCAGCTCACATATCACTTCCTCAGCGAAGACTTCTCTGCCTTTCCTTGCTGCACCTTGGCCATAATGGTTGTACTGTTGCTGCTGTAATTTATTTATGCATATGCCTGACCCCCCATTTCAATGATGAAGACATTGAGTGTAGGATGTTCATGTCTTAATCATCTCTGTATCCTTAATATCTGTCTGTAATGATGCTTGGCACATTAAGGTTGTTCAATATGCTTTCTGCAATTAAATGAATGCTTTGCTTAGTCTTAAATTACAAGTTTATAATAACTTTTATTTTTAACATTTTGTACATGTTAATAAACCACTATCTTGGAAGTTTTTTCTACATATAAAAGTTGTGCTCAATTCTTCAATTTGCTATCTTTTTATCCAAGTTAAATAAATCACCCAGAATCATTAACTTGATTTCCTTGACTATAGCTTGATGCATTGTGACACCCACTTCTCACTCCTACTCTTAAAATTAATTCCCAGTTACCATGTGCTTTTAGGAATTTGGTTACCATTCTTAGAGAATAACTGAAGCCAGAGATCACAAATTGGCTACTCACAGACTTCTATTTCTATTTTTTGTAAGTTATTAATAGTTGTCAACAAGCAAAGTTGAAACATTCCAGCATCTATTGAAACTAATGAAGAATATGGTAACAGTGGGCCCTTAATTCCCATGGTGACAACAATGTGCAGGACTGGAGTAGCCAGATGCCACCTCTCAGATGGCACATCTATTCTCCTATTCCCCAGCCCACAGTTATCATTTATAATTCTTCCTATGCTGTTGCATTTCTCACCACTGCTTCTTTAGTTATCCTACAGCCATTTAAATTTGTGAAACCTGGTTTTTACCATTACATCCTCATACCCTAATTTGTTTCAGCATTACCATCTTGTGCAGACACTGGTAGAAAATAGCTCAGAACACAGGCACCATCCTAAAATGTACTCTGAGCCTCCCACTAGTATTAACAGATCCCTGATTCATTTAATAGTAATAATCATCCTTCATACTAGATGCTTAATAATGGCCAGGTATATGGATGATGAAGCTAAATAAGGTATACTTCTTTTTTCTTTCCTTTGAGTTCACAATGTTTTGCGTTTCACCATGCTTTGCACTTTGCAAACAGCTTTAAGATGCATTGTAGGTTATTAGTTTTGTGGAGGGGGAGGGAAATGCAGAGCAATTACATTCCTGGCTTTAAATTGAAGAGAGTTGCCCTGACCCTTGTGGCTCACTCAGTTGGTTGGGCATCCAGGTCCCCAGTGGGGGTGCTTATAACCAATTGATATTTCTCTTTCTCATCCATGTTTCTTTCCCTTTCCTTCTCTGTCCCTCCCTCTCTCTCTAAAAATAAATAAATAAAATGAAAAAAAATCAAGTTAAGAGAGTTGCCTGGGGATACTTTCCATGTTTATTCAAGCTTTTTATTTTATTTTAATTTTAAAAAATATTTTAAGTTATTTTTTTAAATTTTATTTTAATTGTTATTCAAGTACAGTTTTCTGTCTTTTACTCACATCCCAGCACACCCCCCAGTGTTCCCCACCTCCCTCCCATTTCCACCCCCCTTAGTTTTTGTCCATGTGTCCTTTATATTTGTTCCTATAATCCCTTCCCTTTCCCCCCTGAAATTCCCTCCCCTCTCCACTCTGGTTACTATCATCCTGTTTTCTATTTCAATGTCTTTGGTTATATTTTGCTTGCTTGTTTTGTTTTGTTGCTTAGGTTCCTGTTAAAGGTGAGATCATATGGTATTCAAGCTTTTTAAAGTGCTAGGAACTATGCAAGGTTCTAGGAAGATAACTTGAAACAGAGAAATGGTGTGCTTCTACCTTTCTGGAGCTTACAGTCTAGTAGGGAGGCAAATGATTAAGTGGTTCTGAGAATGAGAGCACCATGAAGGCTACCAAACTGAAAAACGCCACAGAAAGGAAGGAAGAGCGTCTTAGCTGGGTAGAGATGGACTCTATCAGGAGGCAACTCTTAAGCTGAGCCCTGCTGGGAAGAGCTGGCCCCAGGGTGACTCAAGGGAAGTGCTACATTAACACAAGACTTTAGACACCCCACATTTCCCCACCACTCTGTACTTACAGGAGTGCTGCCCCGGCTTGAGATAGGGCCCCTTTCTGTTCGCAGGGACCGCCAGGCCTGGTGGCTGTCAAGGACGTTCCGGAGTCCAGAGGGCACAGGGCGGGAAGGCAGCTGGCGGCTGGCAACAGGCCTGATTGACCCGCACCGCCTAATATGGGCAAGGTAAGTGCCCTGCGGAGGGTAGAGGAGGAGGGAGGGTGGTGAAAGGTCCTCTGAGGTGACATCTACAGGCCCTCACAGCCCAGGCAGCAGGGAGCCACGCCCTCGAAGCAGAGGAACCTGTCTGCGCCTACCAACGCCTGCCTTCCTGCGCTGGTGCCAGATTAGAGACGCACCAGCTCCGAAGGTCACTCCGCACCTGCACTTGAGAGTTGCCAGCATGCCAGGAGGACTGAAGATCAGCCAGAAGGGGGGAGGACACATTTTTTTAAATGACAAACCCTATCCATTCAATCTCTTCTTTTTAAAAATTTTTTAAATTTTATTTTAATTACTGTTCAAGTGCAGTTTTCTGTCTTTTACTCCCATCCCAGCTTACCTCCCCAGTCCTCCCCATCTCCCTCCCATTTCCAAGCCCCCTAGTTTTTGAACATGTGTCTTTTACATTTGTTCCTGTAAACCCTTCCCCTTTTCCCTTGAAATTCCCTCTCCTCTCCCCTCTGGTCAGCCAGTTCTCTATTTCAATGTCTTTGGTTATATTTTGCTTGTTTTGCTGTTCAGGTTTCTGTTAAAGGTGAGATCATATGGTATTTGTCTTTCATGGTCTGGCTTATTTTGCTTACCATAATGCTTTCCAGTTCCATCCATGCTGTTGCAAAGGGTAGGAACTCCTTCTTTCTTTCTGCTTTTCTATTGTGTAAATGTATCATAGTTTTCTAATCCATTCATTTACTGATGGGTACCTAGGTTGCTTCCAGCACTTGGCTATTGTAAATTGTGCTGCTATGAACATTGGGGTACACAGGTTCTTTTGGATTGGTGTTTCATGGTTCTTAGGGTATAATTCTAGCAATGGAATTGCTGGGTCAAAAGGCAGATCCATTTTTAGTTTTCTTAGAAAATTCCATACTGTTTTCCACAGTGGCTGCACCAGTCTGCAATCCACCAACAGTGCACTAGGGTTCCCTTTTCTCCACAACCTCTCCAACACTTTTTTGTTGCTTTGTTTATGATGGCCATTCTGACTAGTGTGAAGTGATATGTCATTGTAGTTTGAATTTGCATCTCTTTTATAGCTAGTGATACTGAGCAACTTTTCATGTGTCTCTGGATCCTCTGTATGTCCTCCTTGGAGAAGTGTCTGCTCAAAACTTTTCCTATTTTTTAGTTGGGTTGCTTGTCTTCTTAAAGTGGAGTTGTGTGAGTTCTTTATATATTTTGGAGATCAAACCCTTGTCTGAGGTATCATTGGCAAATATGTTTTCCCATACAGTTGGTCCTCTTTTTATTTTAATACTGTTTTCTTTAGCTGTGCAGAAGCTTTTTATTTTGATGAGATCCCATTTGTTTATTCTTTCCTTTGTGTCCCTTGCTCTAGGGGACATATCAGTGAAAAAGTTGCTGCATGAGATACCTGAAAATTTCCTGCCTATGTTCTCCTGCAGGACTTTAATGGTGTCATGGCTTATATTTAAATGTTTTATCCACCTTGAATTTATTTTTGTGTGTGGTGTAAGTTGGTGGTCAAGTTTCATTTTTTGCACATAGCTGTCCAGTTCTCCCAACACCATTTGTTGAAGAGGCTATTTTTACTCCCTTTAATGTGGCTGTTCCCTTTTTGAATATTAATGGACCATAGAGACTTGGGTTTATCTCTGGGCTCTCTATTCTGTTCCACTGGTCCATGTGCCCATTTTTATGCCAGTGCCAGGCTGTTTTGATTACAGTGGCTTTGTAATGCAGTTTGGTATCAGATATTGTGATCCCTCTGACTTTGCTCTTCTTTCTCAAAATTGCAGGACCTATTTGGGGTCACTTATGGCTCCATATAAATTTCTGAAGTGTTTGTTCTATGTCTGTGAAATATGCCATTGGTACTGTAATAGGTATTGCATTGAATCTGTAAATTGCTTTGGGTAGTATGGACATTTTGATGATGTTAATTTTTCCAATCCATGAACACGGTATATGTTTCCATTTGTTTGTGTCTTCCTTGATTTCTTCCTTCAGTGTTGTGTAGTTTTCTGAGTACAGGTCTTTTACCTCCTTGGTTAGGATTATTCCTAGGTATTTTATTTTTCTTGTTGCTCTATCAACTTGGGATTTTTTTCTTGATTTCTGCTTCTGCTGTTTCATCATTGGTATACAAGAATGCCTTTGATTTCTGGAAATTGACTTTGTATCCCACTGTTTGCCGAATTTATTTATTAGGTCAAGCAGCTGTTCAGTGGAATCTATAGGATTTTCTATGTGCAGTATCATGTCATCTGCAAACAATGACAGTTTTGTTTCCTCCATTCCAATTTGGATGCCTTTTATTTCCTTTTCTTGTCTGATCCTTGTGGCTAAAGCTTCCAGTTCTATGTTCAATAGAAGTTGTGAAAGGGGACAACCTTGTCTTCTTCCTGATCTCAGTGGGAAAGTTTTTAGTTTTTGCCCATTGAGTTGATATTGGCTGTAGGTCTCTCATATATAGCCTTTATTATGTTGAGAAATGCTCCTTCTACTCTCATTTTGCTGAGTGTTTTTATCATAAATGGGTGCTGTACCTTATCAAATGCTTTTTCTGCATCTATTGATATGACCATGTGATTTTTGTCTCTGGTTTTGTTTATATGATGTATTACATTTATTGATTTGTGAATATTGTACTATCCTTGCATCCCTGGGGTGAATCCCACCTGGTCATGTGTATGATTTTTTAATATGTTGTTGGATGTGGTTTGCCAATATTTTGTCGAGGATTTTATCATCTATTTTCATCAGTGATATTGGCCTGAAGTTTCTTTGTTGTGTCTTTATCTGGGTTTGGGATTAGGATGATGCTGGCTTCATAAAAACAGTTTGGCAGTGTTCCATCATTTTGGGCTTTTTGGAATAATCCATGAAAAATAGGGGTTAGCTCCTGCTTAAATGCTTTGTAGAATTCTCCTGTGACACCATCCAGTCCAGGGCTTTTGTGTGTCAGGAGTTTTTTTTATTACTGCTTCCATTTCATCTGCTATTATTGGTCTGTCTAGGCTTTCTGCTTTTTTTCATTGAGTTTTCAAAGATTATATTTTTCTAGACATTTGTCTATTTCACCTAGGTTTTCAAATTTCTTGACATATGGTTCTTCATAGTAATTTCCTACAATCCTTTGTATTTCTGTGGTGTCAGTTGTAATCTCTTCTCTTTCATTTCTGATTGTTTTTATTTGGGTCCTCTTTTTTTTTTTTTTCTTGATGAGCCTGCTTAAAGGCTTATCAATTTTATTTATCTGTTCAAAGAACCAGCTCTTGGATTCATTGATGTTTAGAATTGTGCTTTTAGTCTCTATGTCATTTAATTCTGCTTTGATTTTGGTTATTTCATTCCTTCTACGTGCTCTGAGCTGTCTTTGTTGTTGTTCCTCAAGTTCTTGTAGGCATAGGGTTAGGTTGTTTGTTTGAAATGTTTCTGTCTTTTTTAGGTAGGCATATATCACTGTGAACTTCCCTCTCAGGACTGCCTTTGCTGTTTCCCATAAGTTTGAGGTTGTTTGAGTTCATTTTCATTTGTTTCCAGAAACATTTTAATTTCTTTCCTAATTTCATTCTTGACCCATTCATTGTTTAATACCATGCTACTCAATCTCCATGATTTTGTGTGTTCAGGGTTTTTTCCCTTAGGGTTGATTTCTAGTTTCAGTCCCTTGTGGTTAGAGAAAATGCTTAGTATGATTTCATTTTTCTTGAATTTGTTGAGGCTTGTTTTGTGTCCTATCATGTGGTCTATCTTTGAAAATGTTCCATATGCATTTGAGAAGAATGTGTATTTAGCTTCTTTGGGATGAAAGGCTCTATACATATCAGTTAAGTCCATTTAATCTAGGGCATTGCTCAATGCCACAATATCTTTGTTGATATTTTGTTTGGAAGATCTGTCCATTTTTGACAGTGGGGTGTTAAAATCCCCTAATATTATTGTGTTGCTGTCAATATCGTTCTTGAAGCCCTCTAAGATTTTCTCGATGTATTTGGGTGCTCCTATTTTGGGCGCATATATATTTACAATGTTTATGTCTTCTTGGTGGATTCTTCCCTTGAGTATTATGAAGTGACCTTCAGAATGTCTCTTTTTGGCCCTTTTTTAAAGTTTATTTTGTCTAATATGAGTATTGCTACCCTGGCTTTATTATTTTTCTTTCCATGCTTGGAAAAATGCTTTCCAGATCTTCACTTTCAGTCTGTAAAGGTCTTTCGTTCTGACGTGGGTCTCTTGCAGGCAGCACATATTTCGGTCTTGATTTCTTATCTATTCAGCTATTCTATGTCTTTTGATTAGAACATTTGATCCATTTAATTCAATTACATTTAAGGTTATTATTGATAGGTACTTATTCATTGCCATTTTTTTCATGCCTGTGTTCCTTGATCTCTTTCTCTTTTCCTTCCTTTTCTTAAAGCAGTCCCTTTAGCATGTCTTGCAGACCTGGTTTGGTGAAGGTGTATTCTTTTAGGTTTTTTTTTTTTTGTCTGGGAAGCTCCTTATTCAACCTTCCATTTCAGTTGAGAGCCTTGCTGGGTAGATTAATGTTTTTTGCAGACCTTGCGTTTTCATTACTTGGAATGTTTCTTGCCATTGTTGTTTAGGTGGAGCGTTTCCATTGAGAAGTCAGCTGCTAATCTTATTGGGGCTCCCTTGTATGACACTTCCTGTTTCTCCCTTGCTTCTTTTAAAATTCTATCTTTGTGTTGGAATTTTGCCATTTTTATTATGATAGGTCTTGAAGTCGGCTTCTTTGGGTTCCTCTTGCTTGGGGCTCTCTGTGTTTCCTGGATTTATGTCACTTTTTCTGTCATCAAATTAGAAAATTTTCCATCATTACTTTTTCAAATAGGTTTTCTATCCCTTGCTCTTCTTCTTCTCCTTCTGGTATCTCTATTATATGGATATTCTTATGTTTCATGTTGTCCTCCATTTCTCTTAATCCCTATTCCTTGTTTTTGAGTCTCTTTTTGTTTTCTTGCTCAAACTGGGTGCTTTTTCTATTTTGTCCTCCAACTTGCTCATCAGATTCTCTACTTCATCTTACCTGCTTTTGATTCCTTCTGTGTCCTTCAGTTCAGAAATCATATTCTTCATTTCCTCTTGGCCCTTGTTGATAGTCTCTATTTCCTTTTTCATGTTAATATAGTTTGCAGTTAGTTCATTATAGTTCCCCTGTAGTTTCTGGTAGTTCATTGTGAGCTCATTGAGCTTCCTGATAACCATTGCTTTGAACTCAATATCTGGTAGTTGAGTTGCCTCTATTTCCTTTAGAATTCTTTCTGAGGCTTTGTCCTTTTCTTTCATTTGGGAATTGTTTCTTTGTCTTCCTATTGTTTGTGAGACTCTTCTTGTTCACCTCTGGTTTTGAAATTGATTTGCTCTGACACCCCAGGTTTATGGTGTGAACTTCTGTGATAGAATAACTGTGAGATTCAGGGGTGCAGTCTCCTTGATCTCATGAGCTTGCTGATCTTCAGCTGTCATTTATGTTGGCCCCATGTGAGTCTTTGTGTTTTGATTGTTGTTGGGTCTTTCTTTGGTGGGTCCTTCCCATCATCTGGTTAATGGAGTGTCACTCTGTGCACCATGTCTTATATTCTGTTTGTGTACTTGTGGACAGGTTGTGTTGAAGCTGGTTCTTCTGTCTGTACAAGGTTTCGAGGCTTCTCTCTTACTCTTGTTCAGTCATTTAGTTTTATTTCCAGATTGTTCCTGGGTAGAGGTTAGTTTGGTTCCACTCTTTCCTTTAGCCTCTTCCTTTGTTATCTGTTGGTGGTTCCTTTGTTGGTGGCTTCCAGCAGGTATACTGGTGTTCACAGTTCCCACCTACTCTTTTTTTGATCACTTGGAGGGGCAAGGCAAAGTGGTTTAAGACAACAGAGTGTATTCTATGGTATTTAAAGTACTGACTCATAGAGAAGAAATAGGAGATCCTTTGTGTATGTATTGTGTTAACCATGGTATTTCACCCAACTAATCACTTTTTAGAAAGGGTGGAAAAATGATGACTCTTGTTGGAGTGGGGAAGGGTTTTGAGTTGGATCTAGAAAGCAGTGATCTTGTGAGAAGTCAGGTTATGAGGTAAAGTGAGAGTAAAGGATAGAAAATAGGTGTAGTGTGTGAGAGAATAGAGTTAACCACAGTAGTAATAAGGTTCAGGAAACAGTGAAGTGAGATAAGATCAGGAAAGAGTGCTGTGTAGTATTTACAATTGTATGGAACAGCAATTGTTTACACTAGTAATGGAGCAACAATGGAGCAACACATGACACAATCTATGTGATCTGGATAACAAGAATAGGGAGTATAGGATCTTGAGTAGTGTGCTAATGGAACACAAGTGAAGTGAAGGGCAGTAAATTAGCAATACACTATGAAAGAGAGAACAAGGGAAACCAGTCAAATAATGCAATTAACAAACCAAGTGAAGAAGACTAAACAGAAAAAAGAGAAAAATACTAATAAAATAGAAGATATAAGAATAATGAAAAAATAATCATAATACAAATATCCAATAACTTGCAAGTTCTCTGGAGTAGCAAAATGAACTTTTTCTCACTGTCTCAGTTGTTGGGATGACCCCTCTTTGGGTCTAACTCTGGTCCTTTCACAGCTCCAGTTTTTATTGTCTCACTTGAGGGAATTAAAAAAAAAGAAGAAGAAAGGAAGAAGGAATAAAAAAAGAAAGGAAGGAAGAAGGAATAAAAAAGAAAGAAAGAGTTAAAAAATACTTAAAAAGGCCTCTTGCTGGTTTCAATCCAGCCAATCCAGTTCTGATGGTTTTCCTGATGCAGCAGGGTGAGGGGGGATTGGTTATGCTTTTCTTCCTTATCTTCCAAATCTCTGATTTGAACCTCTGCTTCATCTACTCCACTCTTGACTTCTTGTAATATATTCTTTATTTTGGTTATTGTAGTCTTCACTTCTGACTCATTCTTTTTTATGTTTTCTATCTTTATTTTTATGTTTGCTATTTCTTTGTCGAAGTTCTCACTAAGTTTATCTAATCTTCCCTTAAGTTCTTTGAGCATGTTTATAACCAGTGTTTTGAACATAGTAGATTGTTTTTCCATATTTTATTTAGGTTTTTTTTTTTTAGTTTTGTTATGTTCTTTCATTTGGGACATATTTCTTTGTCTTCTCATTTTGGCTGCCTCCCAGTGTTTGTTTCTATGTATTAGACAGAGCTGCTATGTCGGCTGGGCATGGGGAGAGTAGCCTTATGTAGTAGGTGTCCCATAGTAGCACAGCATCCCTGTTCATCAGAGCTGGCACATCAGGTGCATCCCCCACCATGTGGGCTTTGTATGCCTTCCTTTTGTATTTGAGCCCTGACTGCTTTTGGCGTCTTAATCAGGGGAATTTACTCTGAGGTTGATTGGCTGTGAAGATTGGAAAAACTACCTTGGAAAAACAGCTGTTCAGGGGCCAATCCCACAGGATAAGACTTACTTCAGTGGGCAACTCTAGTGTTTATTGAGTCTGTCCCTTGAGTGTGTGTCCATTGTAGAATAGGTTGGGTTATGCTTTGAAATGGTCTGAACCTGTCTAACAGGTGTGCGGGCTCTGGGGCCTGCCAGGAGATGCAGGCCAAGGTCAGCCATGTGGAGAATCTCTTAAAGGACTAAATGTCTCAAATCTTCTGAAGAATAGGGAATGAATAGAAATGTTGTAAACGTGTTTTATAAATTAGCACATAACTAGATTTGTAAATGAGTGAATCTCTTTCTCCAAAACCCAATAAAGGCAGCTGTAAAAGCAATGACAGACTGCTCTGGTTCACATGTCAGTGCTATCTCCATCCCACCTGCTGCTGGAGCTCTGATTAAGTCTCCCAGCAGGCGATGGTACCTGTAATGAGGGGATTATACAGAACTTGCAGTCTGCATAATGCCTCTTACTCTTTTTGTTATTTAATCCTCATGCCACCCTGGAGTACCCCAAGTCTCAGGATGGCCAATGGTGAATTACAGGTGGTACAGTGAGCACATGAGAGAACTCTTCATGGAACTGCCACCTGCTAATTCCATATCTGTTAGAGCAGCTGCCTCATCATTCTACTGATTATTTTCCCTTTGAGTCTTTAGGTAATCCCCAAATGCAATCAGTATGTCTTTTATTGCCTTATGTAAGTAGAATTAAACAGAGGATGTTTTCCCCCGACTTCTTCTGTTACAAAAATCCACATGTTGGAGTCCTAATTCCCAAATCTCAGAATGTGGACCTACTTTGAGACAGTGTCTATAGAGAGGTAATGAAGTTAAAATGAGTTCATTAGAGTGGGCCCTAATCCGACATATCATATCAATGGCTGAGGAAAAAGCATTTGATAAGGTACAACACCCATTTATGATAAAAAACACTGAGCAAAGTGGGAGTAAAGCAAGCATACCTCAACAAAGTAAAGGCCATATACAAGAAACCAACACACAACATCATACTCAATGGGTAAAAAATTAAAGCTTTTCCACTAAGGTCAGGAACAAGACAAGGGTGTCTGCTTTCACCACTTGTATTCAACATAGCATTGGAAGTTATAGCGACAGTGATCAGACAAAATAAAAATGAGAGAGAGAGAAAAGAAAGCATCTTAATTGGATAGGGGGAATAAAACTGTCATTATTGGCAGATGACATGATAGTGTACATAGATAACCCTTTAGACTCCACCAAAAAACTACTCAACCCAAAGAGTAAGTTCAGCAAAGCAACAGGATACAAAGTCAATTATTTAGAAATTGAAGGCATTTTTGTACACCAACAATGAAATATCAGAAACAGAAATTAGGAGAAAAATCCCATTTACTATAGCAACAAGAAAAATAAAGTACCTAGGAATAAACCAGACCAAGGATGTAAAAGACTTGTACTAAGAAAACTACACAACACTGAAGAAAGAAATTAAGGAAGACACAAACAAATGGGAACATGTACCATGTTCATGGATTGGAAGAATTAACAGCATCAAAGTGGCCATACTACCCAAAGCAATTTATAGATTCAATGCAATCCCAATTAAAATACCAATGAAATATTTCACAGATATAGAACAAACATTTCAAAAATTTATGTGGAACCATAAATGACCCTGAATAGCCTCCACCATTTTGAGAAAGAAGAACAAAGTAGGAGGGATCACAATACTTGATATCAAACTATATTACAAGGCCACTGTAATCAAAACAGCCTGGTACTGGCATAAGAACAGACACATTGATCATTGGAACAGACTAGAAAGCCCAAGAATAAACCCAGTCTTTATAGTCAATTAATATTCCACAAAGGGTGCAGAAACATAAAGTGGAGTAAAAGTAGCCTCTTCAATAAATGGTGTTGGGAGACCTGGACAAGTATATGAGAAAAGATGAAAGTCAACCACCTACTTACACCATATACAAAATAAACTCAAAGTGGACAAAAGGCTTAAATATAAATCATGACACCATAAAAGTCCTAGAGGAGAACATAGGCAGGAAAATTTCAGATATTCCCAGCAACAATATTTTCACTGATATGTCTCTAGAGCAAGAGACATAAAGGAAGGAAAAAAACAAATGGAACCACATCAAATTAAAAAGCTTCTGCATACCTAAAGAAAATATCAACAAAATTAAAAGGGAACCAAATGTGTGGGAAAATATATTTGCCAATGTTACCTTGGACAAGGATTTGATCTCCAAAATATATAAAGAACTCAAACAACTCCACACAGGAAGACAAACAATCCAATTAAAAAATGGACAAAGGATCTAATAAACACTTCTCCAAGGAAGACATACAGAGGGCTCAGAAACATATGAAATGATGCTTAGCATCACTAGCCATCAGAGAGATGCTTATTAAAACTACAATGAGATAGCACTTTGCATTGGTCAGAATGGCCATTATAGTCAAGTCAACAAACAACAAGTGCTGGCGAGGTTGTGGATAAAAGGGAACCCTAGTACACAGTTTGTGGGAGGCAGACTGGTAAAGTCACTGTGGCAAACAGTATGGAATTTCCTCAAAAAACTAAAAATGGAACTGTCTTTTGACCTGGGAATTCCATGGCTGGGATTATACCCTATGAATCCTGAAACTCCAATTCAAAAGAATCTATGCACCCCGGTGTTCATAGCAGCACAATTTACAATAGCCAAGTGCTGGAAGCAACCTAAGCACCTATCAGTAAGTGAGTGGTTAAACAAAACAATGGTACACTTACACAATTGAATACTACACAGCGGAAAGAAAGAAGGAGCTTCTACCCTTTGGGACAGCATGGATGGAACTGGAGAGCATTGTGCTAAGTGAAATAAGTCAGGTGGTGAAAGACAAATACCATATGATGTCACCTATGAGTATAACCTAATCAACAAAAGAAACAAGTGATCAAAATAGAACCAGAGATATGGAAATAAAGAACAAACTAACAGTAACCAGAGGGAAAGTGAGAAGGGATAATGGGGGCAACAGGGGAAAGGGTCATCAAGGAAGGTGTATAAAGGACACAAGGACAAAGCCAAAGGGGGATAGGACTGAGGATGTGAGGGGGTGATGGCTGGGGTGGGGGGAAAATAGAGACAACTATATTTGAGCAACAATAAAAAAAAAGAAAATATAAAAAGGTTATAAAGATCATTTAAAAATTTTCCTTTTGTATGTTCTAGTACTCCATTGTTTTTATTTTTACATTTAAATTTTAACTCATGAAGAATCAATGTGGTGAGAGCATCCATCTTTTTCCTAAATAATGCAGTTTTTCCTACAACTTGAAATTCTGGATTTCTGCCTGCATGTGTATCATTACCACTCTGTTCTCATGGTCATGTTTTTGTATTATGCTTAGCTACTAGGAAAGGCAAGTGTCTTTTTGTTACATTCTTTAAAAAAATTCTTTGCTCCCCATTACCACTTATTTCTTACTTTTTTCTCTTTTGAAACATTGCTTATAGAAAATTTTATATGAATCATAAACTAATTTAAATTATACTGAAAAGAATAACAACAGCAACAACAAAATAAATCCTTTTGACAAGCCTTGTTCTGGAAAACCATGTCATGTGCATTTAGGCAAGTGCACACACTGTTTCCTGGAAAGAATCATGCTTTATTTTTTCTTTCTGTAACTTGGTTTCATGCTTTGACTATGTATAGACAGCTTTTCACTTCAATAAACATAGATCATAATTGTATTGTCTGCACATATGGAACACAGATTGTGTCATCATTTACTTAACTGTTTTTTACTGATGGTCATATCAGTCTTTTTTTATTTAGTCATTATAAATATTGTGATTAATATCTTTGTGCACTAGGCTTTTTTAATTTCTAATTATTTTTTTTCTCCTGATAGATTCTTAGAAATGGTATTTCTTGGGTAAGATGTGCATTCTTTAACCACAGAGGTTTTTACCAGTAGCCTGTACCCACAGGGTATGGAAGTACCTACTCTGTATGTCTTAGGTGCCACCAGCCCTGGCAGTCTTCTTCTGTGCTGTTCTGTTAGGCAGAGATACTATCCTGTTTTTATTTTCATATTTTATTGTTAATAAAGTTGAACTTATTTTCATATGATTATTCATTTGTATTTTTTATAATTTTTCTTGTCCAACTTCTTTGCCCATTTTGCTTTTATAGATTTGCTTATTTTATTATCCACTTATTTGAGGTTTGAGATATAAATGATATTAAACATTAACTTTTTTCCTATAATATATTACAAATATTATCTCCTTTTCTCTTTGTCTTTCAACTTTATGGAACTTTTAAATGTTCTGTTGTTTTCTAGATTTTGCAATATGGTTAGAAATGTTTTTCACATCCCAAGATTATTTTTAAAATACATCAATTTTTCATCTAGTGTATTTATAGCTTTCATTTTAACCTATTGTATTTTGCTGTACATAATACACACTTTTTTGCCTAAATTTCTGAGGGAAAAATAGGGATGCACATTATGTATGGGTATAATGATTATTTAAACCCATATATAATGGGCACCAAAATGTGGGTGTGCATTACACACAGCAAAATATGGTATTTGCATTTATTTTAGTGTAAAGAGTGATGTGTGCATCCAAGTTTATTTCATTTTATTTTCTGTGTGTTGAGATAGCTGTTCCGATCCCATTTATTAAATACTATATCTGGAGTTTTCTGATTTGAAATTCTAACTTTCTCCTACACCAAATTTCCTTATTTACGTCTGTCTATTTCTGCACTCTTGTTTTCCTACTGGGCTGTTTACCCTATCTCAGTAACATTATATTTTAATTCTTATACTTTTATAATATTCTTTAACTCATGCTTGGGTTAATTTTTTTCCAAAATTTTCTTGACTGTACTTATACATCTATTTTTTACTTCAGTTTTAGAATCATTTTGTCAAATATCCAAGAAAAATCACTTTGTAATTTTATTTGGAATTGCAAAAATATAATATATTAGTTTGAAGAAACTAAATAATTTTACAATATTGAGTATTCTCTCTAAGATCCAAATATGCCCTGTCATTTGTTGGAGTCTTCTTTTATGTTCCTTGGTAGCATTATTTGCCTATTTATAAAAAACACCTCTAGCTCTCACCCTAGGTGAATCTCATTGAGAGGCAGTGAAATACTGCAAACACAAGCCATGTGTGATACACATTAGAGAACATTTAAGAGGTTTTTCTTAAGGGTAATTTGGACTGTCACTAATTTTTCCATACATACATGGGGGTACAAGATCATGCATATTTTTATTATTGTTTTGGTTTGTTTGGAGCTGTTAGGTAGGATAGATAGTAAACTAAGGTAAGGAGGAGGAGGGAGACAGGTCTCACTCACTAACACAGCAGTCCTGAGCCTGGTCTGATAAAATTGCCAGGTGGTCCAACATCATAAGAAACACCATGAGGAGTATTAGGTCGGACTCGCTCAAGAAACCAAATGGATGCACCGAACTAAGGAGCAGGGTTTATTAGCGGGACTAAGAGGGAAAATGGAGTCAACCTAGGGAGGTTGAGGAGCCAACCAAGGGAGGTTAAGACTCACTTGGTAGTTAGTTCTTAGGGCAGGGTTTTTAAGCGCAAGAATCTGTGAACGGTAACTGGTTGGGGTGTCAGAGCTGATAGGCTAGAGCTGGTTGTTGGGTGCCATTCATGCTGATCATTGTTCTTGATATACCTTGTCAGGCTCAAGTTAAAGCTGCATGCTGTTATGCCGGATAGGCTGACCTCAGACCCCAATCTTAGCCAGGCATCTGTTTGTCCTGGGTAGGGTCAGCAGGCAGTTTCCCAGGCAGACATTTTCCCAGGCTACAGTTTCCCACAGTACAGTTTTCCTGCCTGGTCATTTTCCATTCCTCCTAGGCCTACCTAGGTCTGTCAAGGAGGGGAGCCCTTGAAATTCTGTATTACTTCCAATATCTAAAAAAGAAAGACTTTGAAACAGGGTCCATCCCAAGGCCTGGAAGATGAAAGAGGGTCCACAGTGCCCAAAGAAAAAGACCATAAAACAATTTTGGTTAATTGCCTACCTCCGGTTGTGATGTTTTATGAGGGAGTCCCTAGTGCTTACAGAAAGAGCCCATAAATAACTTCAGGTAACTGCCTCAACTTTAATTAACTGCCTCCTTTCATCTATCTGTTTTACAAGATAAACAAATGTGGTCTGGAGCTAGGTAAGGATTCAGGATAACAGACTCCCACACATACCTAAGTTTGGGTAGTCAGGCCCCCTGGGAAATTTGGTCCCACCATTACCCATCAGTCAATATGTAACTTCTTCACCCCTATGTTATCAACTATGTAAGTCCTCAGAATAGAGGACCTGATGCTCTTGCCACCTCTGCTTTTGTTGCCCTTGCTTTTTATCACTCAGATTCTTGCCTTTCTTCCCTGCCTCAGCAAAGCCCATTCTCTTTGACGAGAATGTATCACTGATAAGCCCCACATACATGCTAATAGACTTGCTGTTCTATAATTCTTTACTGCATCAGCAAAAACTGAGTTTCTCCCATAACAGAACTACTAAATCAATCAATACAATAGATAAAAGCAGTGATATATTTGGGTGTCACTTAATCACAAGGTATTTTTGGTGCTGTGTAACTTGTCACAATTGATTTCCCCCTCTGGTTTGTGGGGAGCTCACTGCAATACTATGACTTCTGAGGACAGGTATGCTATTACATTTTGAACTTGTGTGATTTATTTTTAATTCAAGTGAGTCTATATGCAGTTACAGCAATGATCAGTTTGTGAGACCAAGATATAGCTTATTACTAGTGAGTTAAAGGGTGTCCTGTAACCTCAGCTTGTACCCCAAATACTAGTGCTTCCTGGAATGCTTCCCAGCATTCCCTTACTTATGTGGGTCCAGGCACTAGTTCCATTTATTGTTTGTAGGGGAATAGTGAGATGACTGTGGACTCTCTTGTAGACCTGTGAAACTATTCAAATGAAGTCTTTTCATTGTAGTCATTTCTGACCTGTTTAGTGGCTTTCTTAAAGCCCCCCACCTCTATCCCTTCAAATGTACTATAACCACAAAAAGGTTACCAAACAGGGGGTAGTTAATTTAGGGCCCGTAAAGTGGGCTTTAAGTTTAACTGTGTAACTGACAGAATGATTCATTACTTTGTAGGTCATTGGAAAAGAACAGAATTTCTCAAACTGTGTTCCATGAGCTGATATTAATCATACAAATGCCCTAAGCACAAAAAGTTCTCAGGGTTGCAGGGCCAAGTTGGCTTGAGAAATGCTGCATGCTAATTCCCCTGAGAGGGGAATTTACAATGTGCATTAGCATATTAAAAGTTCTGAGTAGTACAGCAGGGAAGTTTTAGTTTTCTGAGTGAGTAAACAAAGGACAAGTTTCTTTTAGGCCAAACAGGTTTCCCTCAGTACCAATTTTGGAAGAGCTTGAGGAGATTTAATGGAATTTTACCTTGCTTTTTGTCACAGAGTCCCAGCTTCCCCTGCCTCCCATTAAAACATATTAGAGCTGGATTTTAAATGAAATGCAATAAAAATCAAGTTCCATTATAAGTATAATTTTGCTTATTTATTAATAATATCAATGGTGTATTTAAGTGCATTAGATAAAAAAGGTGAGCTTTTAACTCTCATGGTATTTTCAGAAAATGACCTTCTACTGCAGTTATTGATTAATTGATTCACCTAATAGATATTAGTGGACTTCTGAGTCCTCAACACTGTGCTAAGTGTGAAAAAGCTGGAGCTACTCTAGTCAGGGAATGGTAATAGATAAGAGAACTGGGAAAATACCAGAAGCAGAATTCTGCCATCAGCATTAAGTGGCTGTGGGAAAAATACAAGCCTGAGCCTAAGAGGGATGTATCCCAAGCCAGAAAGTGGGTCATCTTTCCACAGCAACTTTTGAGGGTTTTGCCAGGGACACTGACACTCACAAACTAAATTGACATGTATCACTTCTCAATGATAACAATGCTGCTGTGTAACAAGCCACCTCAAACCTCCATTACTAAAAACAATATTCATTTATTATCTCAGGTTGCCTTGGGTTGATTTGATATAGGCTCAGCTGGGTGGCCTTGCTTCTAGTGTTTGTGGCTGGAGCAGCTGTGCTTCTTCAGATCTGTTAGTCAGCTGGGGCATTCCCACTCCTATGTTTCTTTTCTTCTTATTGAATTTATTAGGGTGATATTGGTGTATAAAATTATAAAAGTTTCAAGAGTACGATTTTATAATATATCATCTGTACACTGAATTTTGTGTTCACCATCCAAAATCAAGTCTCTTTCCATCACCAATTATCCCCCTTTTACTCTCTTCTACCTCCTACAACCTACTTTGCCTTTGTTAATCACCATACTGTTGTTGCTTGTATCTATGATATTTTGGGTTTTTTTTGCTTAATCCCTTCATCTTTTTCACCCAGCCCCCCAAGCCACCTCTCCTCTGACAGTTGTCATTCTGTTCTCTGTATCTATGAATCTGTTTTTGTTTTGTTTGTTTATTTTGCTCATTAGATTCTACACATGTAATGCAGGAGGTCAAGCCAGGGGATCTTGACTGTTCACTCAGATAAGCTGAAAAATCCACAAGGAAGACTGGGTGGAATAGACCTTATCTTTATTACTCAAATTACAGGGAGAACCGGTGGCCAACAGTGGCAGGTTGGTGAAGCACTACGCATCCCACTGTGTCTAATACTTGTTTTTAGGGGTTTCAGACAAAGGAGGCACAGGACCTCCTATGTATGACTCTAAACTACATTACCTCAGTGTAAAGAAAAGGTCAAGAAACAGTCATAGGACAGGAAGCCACTTTCCAAAAAATGATCCATTTCCAAAATAATGCACATTCTTCTGGCCAGCAGTCTTCTGACTAGCCCTCAGTTATGGGAGAGGGAAGGGCCATGTATTGACCCTACAACATATAAGTGAATTCATATGGTATTTGTCTTTTTAAAAATTTTCATTGTAATTTTTCCCATTACCATTTAGTCCCTTTATACCCACCCCCACACTATTGTCCATGTCCATGAGTCCTTTTTCCTTTTTGTTCAGTCCTTTTACTCCCTACGCTATCCTCCTCCCTTAGCTGTCATCCTGTTCTCTATGAGTCTGCTTCTATTTTGCTCGTTAGTTCAGTTTGTTCATTAGATTTCACGTATAAGTGAAATCATATAGTATTTGTCTTTCTCTGACTGGCTTATTTCACTTAGTATAATGTTCTCCAGGTCCATCCATACTGTCACAAAAGATAAGATTTTCTTTTCTTTTGTGGCTGAATATTACTTCATTGTATAAAATGTACCACAGCTTTTTAATCCACTCATCTACTGATGGGAACTTGGGCTCCTTCTAAATCTTGACTATTATAAATAATGCAGCTATGAACATAGGGGTGTATATATTTTTGTGAATTAGTGTTTTGGTTTCTTTGGATATAATTCCAAAAGTGAAATACCTAGATTATAGGCAGTTCTATTTTTAATTTTTAAAAAAGTCCTTTATCCTCACATAAGGACATTCTTTTCATTGCTTTTAGGGAGAGAGGAAGGGAAAGAGAGAAACACTGATGTGAGGAAGAAACATCCTTTGGTTTCCTTGGTATGCACTTGAACCAAGGATCAAACCCACAAGCTAGGTATGTGCCCTGACTGGGAATCAAACCCACAATCCTTCAGTTATAGAACAACACTCCAAAGGACTGAGCCACACTAGCCAGGGTCCATTTTTAATTTTTTGAGAAATCTCATACTGTTTTCTAAGTGGCTGCACAAATTTGCATTTCTACTAGCAGTACACAAGATTCCCCTTTCTCCACATTCTTGACAACACTTGTTGTTTGTTGATTTATTGATGATAGCTATTCTGACAGGTATGAGGTTATTAGGACAGAGAGCAAACCCAGGCAGAGAAGTGGAGGGAGACACATCTCACTCATTAATTCAACAGTCCTGAGCCTGGTTGGAAAAGATTGCCAGGCGTTCCAAAAATTCTAAGAAAAACTAGATAGTGCAGGAGGGGGGCCCTCAAAATTCTGCATGTATCATTTCCACTATCTGGGAAAGAAAGCCTTTAAACTGTATATTAATTCCAAGGTCTGGAGAGGAGAAGAGGAGGGAGAAGCTAGAAGCTGGCTACAAGCATAGAATCCCTGAAATCCCAATAGTTGGGGCATTCAGACTGGCTCGGTGCCCGCTTACAGTTTTGCGCTTGTGTATTTCATAAATAAACATTCTATCTCATTTTCACTATAAGCATTCACCTGAATTTACCTCTTGCAAAGCAAGACAAGAACTGCGATGGGGAGTTCCCTAACTCAGGTCTCCCCCAGAACAAGGAGATATCTTATTGTGGTTTTAATTTACATTTCTCTGAAGAATAGTAATGTTGGGCATCTATTCATATGCCTATTAGCCATCTGTGTGTCCCCTTTGGAGAAGTGTATATTTAGACCTTTTGTCCATTTTTTTTTAACTTTTTTATTGATTATGCCATTACAGTTCTCCCATTGCCCCCTTTATTCCCCTCCACCCTGCCATCCCCCTCCCACCCACACTCCCCCTCTTTAGTTCTTGTCCATGTATCATAAGTTCTTTAGCTTCTACATTTCCCACACTACTCTTGCCCTCTCCCTGTCTATTTTCTCCCCACCGTCTATGCTACTTATTCCCTGTGCCTTCTCCCCACCCTCTCCTCCCACTCCCCTGTTGCTAACCTT
>PVKM010008316.1:5519-39342 GCA_004027735.1 Carollia perspicillata
ACAGGAAAGTAAGTCTCTATAACTTCTGGCTGTAAAAACCAGTTGGGGGGGGGGATGGGAAGCAGAAGAAATAGTGGGATTATTAGTAGTCTCTTCTTAAAGGGCCCACAATGGACTTAGGAATTACACAGACTCACTCCCTCTGGGCTTCAGCCCCAGAGCAACAGTTGGAAGGGCACCAGTGGCACACAGGGAGAAAATGAAGTGTCTGGCATGGGGGCAAGTGCTAGGAGACAGCTTCCTCCCAGACGAAACTCCAGAGGCCAGCAGCATTGTCCCCTCTCTGAGCCCTTCCACACAGAAAGCCACAGAGCAGTGACACAGGTTGCCCACTCTGGTGATTACCTAAGGCTCTGCCCCATGCAACTTACAGTGAGCTTTTCTACAATAGGCCATGCTACTAAGAGAAGGAGTTAAAGCGGCTCTACCTATTACATAGAAACAAACGCAAGGATGCTGCCAAAACAAGGAGACAAAGAAATATGGCCCAAATGAAAGAATAGGACAAAACGTCAGAAAAAGAACTAAACAAAATGGAAATAAGCAATCTATCAGATGCAGAGTTCAAAACACTGATTATTAGGATGCTCAAGGAGCTCATTGGTTAATTTAACAGCATAAAAAAAAAAAACCCAGGCAGAAATAAAGATTATACTAAGTGAAATAAAGAAAAAATTACAGGTAACCAACAGTGGAGTGGATGAAGCTGAGAATCAAATCAATGATTTGAAACATAAGGTAGAAAAGAACATTTGATCAAAACAGCAAGAAAAGCAAAGAATTTTAAAAAATGAAAATAGGCTAAGAAGCTTCTGGGATATCTTCAAATGTACCAACATTCAAATTATAGGGGTGTCATAGGGAGAAGAGAAAAAGCAAGAAATTGAAAACTTATTTGAAAGCATAATGAAAGAAAAATTCCCTAATTGGTGAAGGAAATAGACAGTCCAGGAAGCACAGAGTCCCAAACAAATTGGACTCAAAGAGGACTATATCAAGACACATCATAATTAAAATGCCAAAGGTTAAAAATAAAGAGAGAATCTTAAAGCAGCAAGAGAAAGGCAAATAGTTACCTACAAAAGAGTTCCCACAAGACTATCAGCTGATTTCTCAACAGAAACTTTGCAGGTAGAAGGAACTGTCAAGAAGTATCCAAAGTGATGAAAAGCAAGGACCTACAACCTAGATTACTCTATCCAGCAGAGCTATCATTCGGAATCGAAGGACAGATAAAGAGCTTCCCAGACAAGGTAAAGCTAAAGGAGGTCATCATCACCAAGCTATTATGATATTAAATATCAAAAGAACTTATTTAAGAAAAAGAAGATCAAAACAATGAATATTAAAATGGCAATAAATTTATAACTATCAACAACTGAATCTAAAAAACAAACTAAGCAAACAACTAGAACAGAAACAGAATCATAGATATGGAGATTATTTGGAGGGTTATCAGTTGGGAGATGGAAGTGGTCGAATGGAGGAAAAGATTCAGAGATAAAGAAGTACAAATTGGTAGGTACAGAATAGAGAGGGTGATGTTAAGAACAGTGTAGGAAATTGAGAAGCCAAAGAAGTTATATGCATGACCCATAGTCATGAACTAGGGGGGGAAATAGAAGGGAATGGGCAGTACCAAGTGGAGAAGGGATAAGGGAGGAAAATTGGGACAACTGTAATAGCATAATCAATAAAATATGTTTTTTAAAAAATGGAAGAAAGAACCTAAGAAACTCATAGGGTACCATCTCTTGAGCAGAATAGCCCGCTATTTACATCAACCCCTTTCATTATGGAAGGAGCAATTATTCCTCCTTCCTGGGATTGGCATCATTACATTATATAAAGTGTTCAGAATAAGCAAATCCATAGAGAAAAAACACAGATTAGTGGTTGTCAGCGGCTGGGGGAGAGAAGGATGAGGAGTGACTGCTAACAGGTATGGGGTTTCATTTTGTGGTGATGAAATTCTGGAATTAGACGTGACGGTTAAAACTTTATGAATATACTAAAATCATCAAATTGTACATTTTAAAATAAATAAACATTAAATAATAGTGATAACACCAAATGCTGGTGAGGTTTCAGAGAAACTCATATATTGCTGGAAGCTGTAGGAAATAGTACAGCCATTTCCACCCTAGAAAACGGTGGGCAGTTTCTTATCAAAGTGAATGTGCAACTACCATATGACACAATAATTTGATACCTGGGCATTTATCCCAGAGACATAAAAACTTATGTCACTCAAAAACCCATAAATGAATGTTTATAGAAGATTTGTTTGCAATAGCCAAATACTGGAAACAACCCTGGAGGTTCTTTTTTTTTTATTGTTATTCAAGTACAGTTTTCTGTCGTTTACTCCCGTCCCAGTCCACCCCCCCAGTGCTCCCCACCTCCCTCCCATTTCCACCCCCCTTAGTTTTTGTCCATGTGTCCTTTATACTTGTTCCTGTGACCCCTCCCTTTTTCCCTGAAATTCCCTCCCCTCTCCCCTCTGGATACTGTCTTCCCCTTTTCTATTTCAATGGTTCTTAAACAGGTGAATGGTTAAACATACTGCTCAGCAATGAAAAAAAATGAATTGATACATGCAATAACCTTGATAAATCTCCAGAGAACTGAGTGAAAAGAGCCAATCCCAAAAGATTTTGGACTGTGAGATTCTATTTGTGTAACATTCTTAAAATGCCAACATGATGGAAATGGAGAACAGAATGGTGGTTACCAGTGACTAGGGAGAGGTGAAGACAGGAGGGAAGTGGGTGTGGCTATAAAAGGGCAACACAAGGGTTCCTTATGGTGATGGAAACGTTCTGTATCTTGTTTTAGTATCTGTATCTTGGTTGTGGTACTGTACTATAGTTTTAAAAGATATTACCATTGTGTAAAATGGGTGAAGAGTACATTAAACAGATCCCTTTGGATTATTTTTACAACTGCATGTTTATCTATGATTATTAAAATAAAAGCTTAATTAAAAAACTAGTAGGTCACAACAAAAAGGCCACCAGACATCTCTTAGAATGATGACAGCAAATGCCGATGAGGATGTGGAAGAACAGGAACTCTCATTCCTGGCTAGTGGGAATGCAAAACGGTACAGCTATTTTGGAAGACAGTTTGATGGTTTCTACAAAATTAAACATGCTCTTACTATATGATCAAGCTACTGTGCTCCTTGGTACTGTCATCTGACAGTAATTGGCACCAATTCGACACCAACAGAAATCCCCAGTTAGAAATCCCCAGTTTGGGGTGTGGTGAAGAAGGAAACTTTATTCAGTGCAAAACAGCTCAATTGTGTGATACACCACAGCTATGAAAACAGCGTGACTGTAGAACAGCTCTGGGGCTAGACCCCACTCCACAAAGACAGCTCTGTTCTGCATCTTTTTTTTTTTTTGCTGTTTAGCACTTTATTTTATTTATTATTGTTTATGCTATTACAGTTGTCTCCACTTTTGCATCTGGATGGTCTGTTCTGCTCCGCTCTGCTATGCTCTGGCCATACATCATCCCTGTTTCAGTTCAGCCGGGAGCCTCAGTCTTCAGTTTTCGGTGGAAAGGCAAAGTGTGCTCTCTGAGCTTGTCCATTTTTGATCTGCTCTCATACAAATGAGGAATCCAAATTCTTGCCGTTTGATTGCTCTACAAGGCACTAACCTGAATGGTCAGAATAGAGCAGCTCTGATTGGCCTGAGCAGCACAGCTCTGATTGGATGGGGAAAGCCTCAGTCCTATTGGCTCAAATAGGATTCCAGGAACTCCGTTATCAGGGCTGTCACAGACGGCAGACACACAGTGCAGGCAGACAGTTCTGTGCTGGCTTTTCCACAAGGTGAAGTTTGTGTGAGAGTCCCTGTGCGGGAATAGCTGCTAGGCTCTGTTTTTTTAAATTGAGCCCAGTTGGCCAATAGGAGCCCTTCTTAGTAGGTGCCTTTCCCCACCTTACCTCCCCACCACAGTTCAGAGTATTTACCCAAAGAAATTGAAAGCTTATGTTCACACAAACACCTGCACGTGGATGTTTTTAGAAGCCTTATTAATAATTGCCCAAACTGAGAAGAAACTGAAATATCATTGAATGAGTAAATGGCTACATAAACTATGGTACCTTCCCATAATGGAATATTATTCAGAGCTAAAACTGAATGAGTTATCGAGCTATGAAAAGACGTGAAAGAAACTCACATGCCTATTTCTAAGTGGCAAAAGCCAATGTGAAAAGGCTATATACTATATGAGTCCAACCGTATGACGTTCTGGAAAAGGCAAAAACAAGGGACAGTAAACACATTAGTGGTTGCCAGGTGTTAGCAGGGTTGGAGGGTTAACTAAGCAGAGCACAGAGGAATTTTAGGTCAGTGATACTATAAAAGTGGACACACATAATTGTACGCTTGTCCAAACCCACAGGATGTACACCACCAAAGTGAACCCTATTGTATACCGTGGACTTCGGATTATAATGGCATGTCAGTGTAAGTTCATTAGTTGTAACAAATGCACCGCTCTGGTGAGGATCCTGACAATGGGGAAGGCTTTGCCATGATGGGGTAGGGAACCCCCTCATGTACATAGGAAACCTCTGTACCTTCTGCCTAATTTGCCTGAAATTGCTTTAAGAAAGTATGTTTTTTTAAAAGAAAAAAGATAAAACAATTAAAACACTAGAATGAAACAGGAATATTGTAAAACCTGAGAGTGGGAAAGGCAGGACACAAAACATAAAGGCCTCCAAAGAAAAAAAGTATAAATTTGATTCATAAATGTTTTAAGTTTCTACCTGGAAAAGTCAAAAGACAAATAATAAACTGGACCAAATATTTGTAAAAATATGACACAAAATTCCAAATCTGCATTGTAGGAAAAGGTTGTATCACTAATAAAAAGCAAACCAATGGGGAACTAAACATAAACAGACCATTTCCAGAAATAAAAATGTAAGTATGAAAAGGAGTCCAATTTCACTCATAATTAAAGAATTACATATTAAAACAATAACTAAATAGTATTTTTCATCTATCATATTGGCCAAAATGTGAAAGTTTGCTAATATATGTCATGTTCAAAAGTGTGAAAAAACTGGCACAATTAAAAACTTGTGTCTACACTGAAACCTGTACACAGGTGTTTACAGCAGCCTTATTCATAATTACCAAATCTTGGAAGCAACCAAGATGTCCTTCAATAAACTGGAAAAATTGTGGTATGTTATACAATGTAATACTATCTAGCAGCAAAAGAAATGAGCTATCCAGCCACGAAAAGACATGGAGGGATCTCAAATACCTATTGCAAAGTGAAATAAGCCAATGTGAAAAGTCTGTACACGGCATGCTTCTACCTATGCTGTATGAAATTCTGGAAAGGGCAAAAGTACAGAGACTGTAAAAACATCAGTGTTGCCAGGGGTTGGAGGCGTGGGGTAAGAAGAGGAAGAGGAGAATAGTTGGAGCACAGGGGACTTTTAGGATAGTGAAACTACTATGTACAACGCTGTCGTGGTGGGTACATGTCATTATGCATCTGTCACAAACCATAGAGTACACAGCGCAGACTGAGCCTTAATGGAAATGAAGGACTTACATGCATATACACAAGCAAAAATGAAATAGGTGAGGATGACTTTACTACCAGTCCAGCTCACAGTCCCTCCCTGATACTCCAAACATACTTAACAACAAAGGAAAAGAGGCAATGTATCATGTTTGGAGGCAAACACGTATCCAAATGGAACTAGTTTTGATACAAGCTCCACTTTTCTATGCTATTCAGACAGAAAACTCTTAAAAAGTAATAAAGGTCATATACCCTAAAAATTCATGTTTATAGGCAATCATTCAAAACGAGCTTCATATATAGATTGCAGTCTCCTAACTCATCAAATGGGCGAATTTAACTAATTCATTCAAGTAAAATCAAAACTTAAACATTTTAAAGATTAGACCTTCATAACTTTTAAAATTAATTAATGAAAGAAAACTACAAACTCCTGAACCAAAATTTTATTTTAAATTTTAAAGCATATTAGTGCCTATGAAAAATGTTCGTAACGTGACATAAAGATGTTAGCGCACTGAACAATAGGAAATATTTTTATACAACTTGTGAATCACTAATATGCTTATTTCGCCTCTGAATATATGCCGAGTTCTCCTAAGTCCCCTTTGTCATGGAACATCAAGTAGGTTTAAAATTTTTATGTTATTGTTTAATAACTTCCTAATAAGGTTTTGAACTTCTAGTCGACTTACACATAATATTTTTTTCAATGTATTGATTACTATAATAACTTTTTCTCTCATCTCCGATGGAACATATCTAGTATCTAAATATTGAGATAACTTTGATCTAGAATTATACAGCGTGTTAATAACAGTTTCAATGTCATCACTTTCGAAACTGGTCTGCCCTAGCGGTAACAGCTGGGACCTGTACATCTTGCTTAGCCTGTGCTCGGCGGCGGCTGCTACCGCGAGGCTTCGTTTCAGGTGCTCTCTGACGGCCTGGATGTCCGCTCTGTATTCTGGCTTGAGGCTCTCAGCAAGAGGTACCTGATGCACTTTCGAACTGATATCGGAAATTTTTTTCAAAATTTCTTCATTGCCCAAAACGAGTGGGTGTTTTTCAAACGTTTGCGTTTCATACTCGCCTAGGAGCTGAGGCACATCTTCTAGTTCGGTGGAGGTATCCCAGTCTGTGCTCCTACTTGGAGGGCTGGGAGGAAATTCCGTGATGTACGGCCACGTCGGCGCCTCGGTTGGTTTGACTTTTGGCTCTGGCTCTGGCTCTGGCTCTGGCTCTGGCTCTGGCTCTGGCTCTTCTTTTACGATATAGGGCTCCTTTGCACGTAAAACAACAGAAATATTGCTTGGTTTAATAGACCAGAATGCTGTACTTTTAGTATGTTTTTTCTTCCTTTGTTCCGGCGAGAAGCTTCTAGTCGGGAAATTTGTAATTTTATCACTCACAGGGGTGGTTGCGACATTCTCAGTTAAAGCTTTGTCGGGTGTAATTATCGCCTTAAGTTTTGATACCTTCGGTTTCATAGAGTAAACATTATTCGGAGACTCCGATTTGTTCTCACTGGCTGGCTCTCTCGTGGGAACACTCAGTAGTAGGTTCTGTAAAACTTGTACATAATGATTCACATTTTTTTCTTCATCAGATGTCACAATTTTGCCTTAAGGGAAAAACAAGCGAACGATAAGTCTCATTTATTATGATATATGACATATTGACAGAATATACCCAAATTTACTTCATGTGATATCACTTAAGAGTTAAGGTAAAGCCCTGGCTGGGTGGCTTAGTTGGTTGGAGCATCTCCCATCCACACAAAGGTCGTGGGTTCAATTCCTGGTCAGGGCACACACCTAGGTTGCAGGTTCGATCCACCGTAGGGCCAGTACACTAAAAAGCCTGTTCATGGCTGCCTACCGACACCCTGCCTTGCTTTGCCTCATTTCTTCATGTGCCATTTGTCTTTGCACTGTTCTGTTGTTACATCCATCCTCTCCCCGCACACTTCCCATCTCCTGCTTTTGTCCCCCTAAAATATCTGCATGTTTCATATTGACCTTCTCAGTTCTACTAATCAGAACTGCTCTTGCAAATCAACATGGTCTTTATAAAAATGTTTGCAGGCAAGGTAGTAAAAGACAATCAAGTCTCAAGTATCCTTACAAATGGCCCTGGCCACTGTAAACACATGCTTTATCCCATTTTTTAGGAGAAGCTAGAAAGATGAACACACTTCAAACTCTTACAAAGACCAGGCCACCCTGCTAGGAGTTGTGTTATTAAACTTGGACTGTTTGCAGCCTATGCTGGTGTACTTTATAATGTCTCCTCTATTTTACCAGTCAGTGATCCAACCAAACACAACAATGTCTCAGAATGTGGCTAAACGAAGAGTCCCTTCCACTTTGAAAAACCATAATGCTGCTCCCCAGTGCCTCTAGGTGATAGGATGGCTACCTGCTAAGCAGGCTTGAGGTTAGTAAGAATAACAGGTATGCAAGTTATAGCTGAGGTTGAGGCTGTCTGCACTTCTCTTCTTGAAACAGAATGGGGAGACTTAGTCACATGGCGAACAACAGGAAAGTCAACAAAATGGTAAAACAACTGTAGGAACAAAGTGGCACACAGTCTGAAGGGGAAATTAGAACACAGTGATTAGAAAGACCGTAACAGCTTCAGCTGACTGAGTAATTACTCTGTGCCAGGTGCTACATACTATGGCCTTGGAATGTGCCTTCATAAAGAGGGAAAGGAGGGTACTTAGAAAGGACAAGTAATTTGCCTAAGATTATATCCAACTTGTCAGTGGTAGGAATGGGATTCGAACACATGCTGTCTTGCTGCAAAGCAGGTACATGCAGTGACTCTACAGTGTTGTCACAAAAAGACAACATAAGGATGCAGGCAAAACGGCAGGTGTGGAGAGTTGTCTGGGAAGAACACAACTCTATTTTAAAATGCACGTGAATATTAAAATATGATCAATCAACAAATAGGATGAGATTTTCAAAATATACGAAAGTTTGCTCTACTGAAACTGGACCAGTTACCTTTCATATATTAAGATGTATTTTGAAATATGAAAGATATCTGATTCAAATTTAACATATTTTCTTATTATAAAATATGGGCAGGAACTGACAGTCAATGGCTTACAAAAGAATAAATTCCCTTCACACAGAGGTAAAGGGCAAATTAATTAGTTTTGAGTTTATTCTAGGAAAATTATAGAAATCATAATTTAAAATGAACAATGAAATATAAAGTTTCGATCAACAGAAAGCACATTCAAAACATGTATTTCCTTCCCACAGAAGGGCCAGTTAAAGGGGGAAGAAGAGAGTATAAGGAGCAACATAAAGGCCAGTCAGCATGGAAACTTTCTAAAACTCGCTGTTCACAACAGAAACACAAGTTAAAAACAATTTTTATTATGCCAGTCAAGCGGGCAAATTTTTTTAAACAATAAAATCTACAATTGTACACTGAAATTGAGAACAGTTTGACAGTGGCCAGAGGGGAGAGGAGAGGGGAGGGAATTTCAGGGGAAAAGGGTGAATGGTCTGCAGACACAAGTATAGAGGACACATGGACAATAAAGAGGGGCGGGGAAATGGCAGGGAGGTGGGAAGGGCTGGGGTGGTGGGCTGGGATGGGGGTAAAAGGCAGAAAGTTGTACTTGAACAACAATTAAAATTAAAATTAATTTTTTTAAAAAACCTAGAATTATCATGTGCATATATTACTTCCTTAGTAAAGAAAGTAACTTCTGCCCTGGCTGGTGTAGCTCAGTGGATTGAGCGTGGGCCTGTGAACCAAAGGATTGCGGTTCGATTCCCAGTCAGGGCTCATGCCTGGGTTGCAGGCCAGTTCCCAGTAGGAGACACACAAGAGGCAGCTGTACATTGATATTTCTCTTCCTAACCCTTCCCCTCTAAAGATAAATAAATAAATCTTAAAAAAAAAAAAAGAAAGTAAGTAACCTCCTTACTTTCCTTATAATCCTGAGATCCTTCATTAGTCCATCTCTAGTACACTGATTTTTTCTTTATAGAATTTAGGATAATTTAACTGCATATATTTGTTATATGATTGTTAACTGCTACATATTGTAAGCTCTTTGAGACTGTGCCAGTGTCTGCTTTGTTCTCTGTATCCCCTAACCAGTGCCTACAGCCACAGTAGACAAATTAACAAATTAAAAAGCATTTGTTAATTGAATGATTGAATGAATGAACCAAAAGCTACAAGTATGTAAATTAATTGTGCCTCCAGTAATTTATCTTAAATAAAGAAAAATGTATAAAATAAATGTTGTTTAGGAAAACTCAACTTCATGTTATATTTAAAATAAATCTGCTGGCCCTGACTGGTGTGACTCATTAAGGTTGGGCATCATCCCTGCAAAGCAGAAGTTCGCAGGTTCAATTCCCAGTCGGGGCACATGCCTCGGTTGTGGGCCAGGTCCCCTGTTGGGGACATGCCAAGAAGCAACTGATCAATGTTTCTCTCAAACTTCCATGCTTTTCTCTCTCTCTCTCTCTCTTTCTCCCTCCCTTTCCCTTTCTTCAAAAATAAATAAGTAAAATCTTTTTAAAATAATTAATTAATTAAATCTGCTAGTCTAAAAACTGTTTTTGTTTTTGTTTGCCTTTTGGGAGGTGAGAGAGGGGTTGCATTAATCATCCAATAATTATTAAGGGAAAAATCTGGGCAATAAAATAATGTTTTCTTATTTTAGGCAAAGCAGGCAGTTTTTATAATAGAAGATACAGCTTAAACCATATTTTTCTAAATTCCTAAGTTTGAAGTTTATCTAAAACAACATCATGAACGTTGAAGTTCAACAGTTCCAGTTTTCAGGAAGCCCCTGCATGTCTTCTAACTGGCCCTTGCTAAGTGGCCTGGTATAAGTTTAGGTCACTAAATTTAACTAAATTTGCTTAAGTTCTATTAATTTCATATTTTGGATTTTATCATCCCTAAAGTACACTGCATTAACATAATCTTAAGTACATTACAATCTTAAGCAATGTTAATGTATCTTCATAATTTATCTAACCCATATTTTAAGGAAAACAATTCAGTAATTTTTAGTATATCACAGTTATGCAACTGTCACCACCATCTAAGTTGAAAACAGTTTCATCACTCCCAAAATAAATTCATTCCAAATTGCCCCATCCCTCAGCCTAGGCAACGACTAATCTACTTTCTGTGTCTATGGATTTGCCTATCATATACATTATACATAAATGAAATCACACAATATGTGGTCTTTTGTGACTGGCTTCTTTCACTTAGCATGTTTTTAAGGTCATCTACATTGTAGCATGTGTCAGTATTTCATTTCTTTCTTCCTGTGGTATCAATTGTTACTTCTCTTTCATTTTTTATTTTATTTACTTGGGTCCTTTCTCTCTTTTCCTTTTTTTCCCCTTTGTATTGAATGTTATTGGGGTGACACTGGTTAACAACATTACACAGGTTTCAGGTGTGCAATTCCACAACACATCATCCGTACACTGTACTGTGTGTTCGCCACCCAAGTCAAGTCTCCCGCCATCACCGTTTAACCCCCCACACCCTCCTCCACTTCCCCCATCCCCATCCCCCTCTTTCTCTTTTTCTTGATGAATGTGGTTAAAGGTTTATTAATCTTGTTTATCTTTAAAAAAAACAGGTATTGGTTTCATTGATCTTATATATATAATATATATAGTTTAAATATATAATAGTCTAAATACATTATAAATATATATATATATTATATTTAGACTATTGTTTATTTCTTCTCTGACCACTTTGGACCTTGTTTGTTGTTCTTCTTCCAGTTCCTTTAACTGGAAAGTTAGATGATTACCTATTTGAGATTTTTCTTGTTTCTTGAGGTAGGCCTGTAATGCTACGAGTTTCCCTCTTAGGATTGACTGCTTTTGCTGGGTCCCATAGATTTGGGGTTGTTGTGTTCTCATTTTCATGTTTCAAGGTATCTTTTTATTTCTTCCTTGATCTCATTGTTAACCCAATCATTGTTTAGTAACATGTTATTTTGCCTTCATGTGTTTGTGTGTTTTCAGTTTCTTTCTTGTCATTGGTTTCTAGTTTCACACCATTGTAGTTGGAGAAGGTGGTTCATATGATTTCAATCTTCTTAAACTTATTGAGATTTGTTTTGTATCCTGACATGTGGTCTACCCTAAAAAATGTCCCATGTGCATTTGAAAAGAATGCATATTTTGCTGCTTTGGGTGAAATATTCTAAAAGTATCAATTAAATCTATCAAGTCTAATATGTCACTTAAGACTGCTGTTTCCTTTTTGATTTCCTGTCTAGAACATCTGTCAATTGGTGTCAATGAGCCATTAAAGTCCCCTGGTATGACTTTTTACTGTCTATCACTCCCTTTATGCCCGTCAATATTTGCTTTATATATTTAGGTGCTCTTATATTGGTTGCATAAATGTTTGCAAAGGTCATATATCATCTTGCTGGATTGATCCCTTTATCATTATGTAACATCTTTTTTTGTCTCTTGCTATAGCCTTTGTTTTTAAAGTATTTTGTCTGATATGAGTATTGCTACCCCAGGTTTTTGTTTGTTTCTGTTTACATAAAATATCTTTTTCTGTCACTGTACTTTCAGTCCATGTGTTTCTAATTTCAAGTGGGTCTCTTGTAGGCAGCATATTAATGGGTCTTGTTCTCTTATCCATTCAGCTACCCTATGTCTTTTGATTGGAGCATTCAATCCACTCATATTTAAAGTGTTTATTGACAGGTAGTATTTGTTGTCATTATATTATTCATATTCACGTTCCTCTTTTGTTTCTTTCTTCTGAAAGAAGTCCCTTTGACATTTCTTGCAATACTGATTTATTGCTGATGAACTGCTTCATTATTTTCTGGTCTTGGAAGCTCTTTATTTCTCCCTCAATTTTAAATGATAGCCTTGTTGGATAGAATAGTCTTGGTTGTAGGTCCATACTTTTCATCACTTTGTATATTTTATGCCAATCCCTTCTGGCCTGGAAAGTTTCTGTTGAGAAATCAGCTGACAGTCTTATGGGAGCTCCCTTATGGGAGGTAACTAACTTACCCTTCCCCCTTATGGGAGCTCCCTTATGGGAGGTAACTAACTGGCTTTTCTCTTGCTGCTTTTAAGATTCCCTTTTTGTCTTTAATCTTTGGCTTTTTAATTATGATGTGTCTTGGTGTGGGCCTTTTTGGGTTCATCTTGATTGGGATTCTCTGTACCTCCTGGACTTGTGTGTCTTTCTCTTTCACCAGGTTAAGAAAGTTTTCAGACAATATTTCTTAAAATAGGTTCTCAAACCATTGCTCTCTCTCTCTTCTCCTTCTGGTATCCTTAAGATGTGGATGTTGTTACACTTCATGCTGTCCCAGAGGTACCTAAAACTATCCTCATTTAAAAATTTTTTTTCTTTATTTTTCTGGTTTGATTGGGTGTTTTCTGCTACTTTGTCTTCCAAATTGCTAATTTGATTCCCTGCTTCCTCTAATCTGCTGTTGATTCTTACTAGTATATTCTTCATTTCAGATATTATATTCTTCATTTTTGACTGGTTCTTTTTATGGTTTCAATGTCATTTATGCTTACTATCTATCTCAATGAGAGGGATTTATGCCCAGGCCAACTGGCTGCAAGGAACAGCAGCAGCTACTGCAGAGGAGCTGCTGTGCAGGGACCAACCCCACAAAACAGGATTGCATGGGTGGGGCTTTCCTGCCTGATGAGTCTGCCCCTTGACTGTGTTGTTTGTGAAGGTGGTTGTTTGGTGCTCTGATATGGTCTGAAGCTGTCCACCCACTGTGTTGGCTCTGGGGCTTCCTGGGGGCTAACCTTAACCTTAACCCTAACCCTGGCTTAGGGTAATCCAACATGAGCTATAAAGCATTCCACAAATAGATGCTACTTGGGCTGGGTTTGGACGTGCCTGGGAAAGGCTAAGCTGTGAACTGAGGCCTGGCCTTGGGATTCTTAGCAAGAGGTATAGCACATGTGGAGGCCAGACGCTGCTTGTTTGGGGTTTGTGAACCTTTGAGAGATTTTAGGAAAGTTTGCAGCATGAGCTGGGACTGGCTATTTGTATAGAAAAGCCACTGGAAATGACTTAGGTGGGCTAACAAAGAGTAGAGTCTCAGGGATCACCAGGGTGGGTTGAACAGTGTTAGCCAGGTTGATGGAGACTCAGATGTAGCACCTACCTGAGCCTATAGGGGGAGGGTGCAATGAAGGAACAATGGCTTCTGCCTCCAGCCCTCGCCACAATGCCAGGCAATTCAGTTCCTCCCTGTGTGTCCCTGGTACCTTCCAAGATGGCACCCCAGTGCAGGAGCTCACAGCAAGTAAGTCTTAGTAAGTGTGTGCATGGGCACTAAGAGGAACACCTGGGACTCCAGAAGCCCTCCATCTCACTCAGCCACAGTCCCTGCTGGTTTTTCACAACCACAGGGTATGGGGACTTCTTTTCTCAGCACTGGAAATCTGGGCTGGGGAGCCTAGTGTGGGGCTGGGACCTCTTGCTCCCTCAGGGGCACCTCTGCAACTGAGATATACCTCCTGATTTTTAACCATCACACATGGGTGTGAGAACAGGCTGCATCTCAGCCCCTCCTCCCAATCTCAATGTGCCCTCAGCTAGATCTCAGGCAGTTCTGCCTGATGGCTATTCTGTAATTTCGTTGTAATTTCGCTGTGGTGGTGGGAGGAGATGAGTGCCACATTTGCCTACTCCACCATCTTGACTGGAAGCCTCACATTCCTGAGTTTGTAGCTTCAGGCCCATGAATATTTAGTGACTTCAGATTGTGTAAGACAAATTATTAATTTATTTTAATATCAATTAATAGTACTTGAATATATAACAATTATGTTAACATTATTTTGAAAGTTATACATTTTTTAAAAAGAAAAAAACATTCTCGGTTCAAAAAAGGCACGTTGCGTTACAGAAGCCCTCCTGCCTGGGTTTTGCTGTTGTTGTCATTCTAAGGTTCTTCTTTGCCCACTGCTGGCAGGAACTGTGTCTCTCAAAGCCAGAATTTGGTAAAAAGGAAAGGAACTATTTATTCAAAAGTTATGCAGTTTCAGATTAATGGTGGAATGTCGCTGTTAAATCCCAAAGTCCCTTTAAAACACCCACAGACACACACACGCTGCTGTCTCCCCTTGCCAAACCTGGCCAGTCAGGGGTACCGTGTTCCAGGAAAAGAACATAGAAGTCCTTAGCTCAGCCAGGCTCCCACTATTAATCCAAAACTGCACCATCACGGTGGGTCGGGGAATCCTTCTGCATCCTTCCAAACCACCTGGCCAAGAGAGAGAGCTCTGCACAGCTGCTATGTCCTGCTTTCCAGCTTTCTAAGCCGTGTGGTCGAGAGGCCCCCTCCACTTCAAAACTGCGCGGTTAAGCCCTAGCATGGCTGCCATGCCTGGGTTTAAATCCTGGTGCAGATCTTCCCCCATACCCCATTTCCAACTCCTCCCACACTGGGTTACACCTGCCAGTAGTCTAGTTTCTTCTGCCTTTCTCAGCTGCCATTGTTAGTCCTGGCAAGTATGGCCCCGTGACACAGAAGCCACCTCTAAGCTGTTCTTGCAGGAGTAGGAGGTCCTTCCAGCTACATCGTATCGCGGGTTAGAGTCATGTCCATCTCCCTGGCTCCGAGCGTAGGCACAGCTTCTCAACATTGTTAAAACACTGGCCACATTCTTCAGCTGTGCAAAGAAGCTCTCAATGGCCCTGCTCCGCTTCCCTTATCCCCCAAGCAATAGCTGTGGGGGTTTTCTCCATTTGGGGGACCTCCAGCTGAACTACCCATTACAGCTTTACAGTGCAAATATTAAAGAGGAATGATTTTTTAAATTGGAAAATATTTAAAATTAAAACTATGAAAAATCAGATGTGAAGACATTGATACACACACATACACATATATATAAATTTAAATATATAGTTAGGTGTTTATCTAGCCCCATCAGGATGTATGTGTATGTAGAAAATGTAGACTGCTTTACACCCAAGTTTCAATCATGTCATCCTGAATTAAAACTAAACAAGTACTAGCTAAATTTTGGTGGTCTATCAGAAAGGTATCAGCAGTTACCAGAAGTACTGAGGTTTTCAACAAATGTAATTACTTAATATAATAGCAAGGATTTTTGTATAAAATAACCTCAAAACTCTCTTAGTACTCTAGGAAAAAATTGTCCAAATTGCACTTTCATTATAAAAACCCATGTGCCTTTTCTTGGGCATGAGAGGACATTTTTTCCTATGATTCTCTCACCAAAAAATGGTTGGAACAGTGGCCATATAAAATAAAGAATCTATAACTGAGTTAAATCAAACACAATGATAAACCTGGTTTCTTTTGGTATACTTATTCCAAAAATAAACAAAATTAAAATTACTTAGAGAAGAAGAAAGAGAGAGAGATGGATAGAGTGGCCAAATTAGCCCTGCTTACATGCCCCTGCATCCACGTCTATGCAACAGGAGGAAACCACGTTTTCTACAATATCTTCTATGATCTCTGACCGGTATACATTTTCTTCGTGTCTTATTGTATACCATCTATATCTACAACACAAAATCATTCCTTTTTTTGAGAAGTATCTTTTCATTTCCTATAAGCTTTAAGGCAGTTTAGGGAAGAGGGTTCAAAGGGAAAGAATGGGCCACAAAATTACAAAGTTAGTATGTGGGAGACTGCTTTGAGTTAAGTGACCGTCCAGGGACTGCTATTCTTCAGTCCCTGAGTGCACTATATGACAGTATCAGTGTCACCTAAACTGAACTTTCCATGTGTGTTAGTCAGTTGTGACCTACTGATGTACAACCACCAAATGCAATAACTAGTATTAGTAATAACAACCTGTAAGACAGCAAGATAAGATAGTATCTTCTGCATGTTCTGTTCCTTTACAGCAAAGAACATTTTTACACAGGTTTTTGTTTAAAACAAGAATCGTAAGTGCTAGTATTTAATGGGCTAAAGTTATCTAAGATGCTTTATCCAGAACTTTTGCCACCGCTATTCATGATTTAGTTTGCACTGTATTTTCATTTTTTAAATTTAATTTCTAACTACAACCTTTGAACAATTCTGAAATGTAGCCATGCATAACTAGCATGCACTTCGGTCCTTTACACCTACCTAATAAATTTTACTTGGTTAAACCAAACTGCAACATTACAAAATGCTACAGTGAACTGTAGTTAGACTAGATGGACAAGCCACAAGTCATACCTGGAATATCAGATGCTGGACTTAACTAAATACCTCAAGGCGTCCACATGATGCTAATGCAGTAGTCTTAGTGCCCCTAAATTTGACCTTACTAGTTTTCAACTACTAGAGAGAGACAAGTTGTGAGTTACAATTCTGCTTAACAAAGGCTTTTAATGCTGTGCTCCCAAGGATGCTCTGTAGGAGTGCACAGGGGGTCTGTGAGTGTCCCAGACCGCTACCCATAGGCCACATGTTCTCCACGGTTGACCACAGAGGTTAAACTTTCTCTGCAAAGGGCCAGACAGTAAATATTTTGCGCCTCGCAGGCCATATTGTCACTGTGGCAACTATTTAACTCTGCTGTTATAACAAGGGAAAGTAACCAATATATAAAGGAATGAGGGTGTCTGTGTCCCAATAAAACTTTATGAACAATGAAATTGGAATTTCATACTTTTCCACTTGCCACTAAAGATCACATTTCATATTCACACTTAACAATGTAAAAGCCATTCTTGCCTCCAGCCGTACAAAAACAGGCCACCTTGGCCCGCTGTCTGCAGTTTGCCCACCCCTGCTTTATCGCTTGTGCAGAGACTCTCACGTAGAAGGGGTCAGCGTTAACATCAAGGGCCATCCTCACAGGGGTAAGGAGGTCCTATCCGTGAGCCCCACTTGCCCAGTCCGCGCATCCCAGGGCCAAGGATGGGACCCACTGCCTGGACCACTGCGTTTGTGTTGCCAGGTCAGTCCCGCAGCGTGCAGGTCGGAGATGAGGAGGAGGGACACACCTTGGCATCAAAGGCCAGGCCCCTGGACAGTGGTGTTTAGGAGGAGTGTAGGAGCGGGGCAAAGAAGAGCCGGAACTCAGGTGGGCCCTGGAACCCGGAGGTTCCCCCAGGTGTGTCCCCCGGGTCGTTGCTCCGTCAGGCTGGGTCACTCACTCGCATACGCCGGCAGGAACGAAGGCCATAGCAACAGCGCAACTAGAAGGACTAAGGACCTCACAGGCATCGTTCGCAGCACTCTGACAGGCGACTGGAACGTCCTGGGCCACCGGGCCAGGTATTTCACGGCCAAAAAGGGAGGTCTCAGAGCCCTAGGAGCCCTGCAACGGCTGTCCCCAGCACGCAAGCGCAGCCAGGGCTGGGGAGGGGGTGGGTAGTAAGAGCAGCAGAGCCCCGCCCCCTCCTGGGCCACGCGCTGGGGTCCGGTGACTACTCCCCGCCCCGCTCCGCCCCGCCCGGCCCCGCCCCGCCCTGCCCGGTGTGCACGCTCTCTCTGCCTATGAAACTTGGCTCCCAGAGTGAGCCTAGGAGTCTTGACACCCGGGTGAGTGCAGGTGCTCTGCAGCGGTAGGGGTGACGGAGCTCCGTGTCTACATGGAAGCCGCGCGTATAACAGTGCCTAAAGCACGATCCCTGCACAGAAGTTGTCTGTGGGAAGAGACAACCTGGCTATTGCAACAGCCTGAAAGTGTTACAATGGAGGAAATGCTAGGCATTGTGGAGCGCACCTGCGTGTGACTCCTCTCTAAAAGAGTTGAGAGTAGGTTGCCCTGTTGAGCGAAAGCGTGGAGCTCACAGGTACTGAAAATAGTTCAGTCTAATTGCAAGGGGTGGGGGGCAGTTGTTGGAGGTGAGGGAGGACAGGTAGGCAGAGGCATTAAAGCCACTTTAAGGGGCTTGGGATTTGTTTTACTTTTTCAAATTTACATTCCCCCCCCCCCTTTTTTTTTCCGGAAAGACAAACCTGTAACTATGGAGAATAAATGGGTGATTGTCAGGGGTTAAGGATGGGCCAGTGACTACTATAAAGGGAGAGCATGAAGAAGTTTTTGGGGGGAGGGGTGATGGATAATTGTGGTGGCCACAGAATCTTAACTAAACATGTCTTAAACTTTATAGAACTGTACACCACAAAGAATGAATTTTACTGTACAATAATTTTAAAAATCCAGACACCGGTAATCACTGCTTCAGGAAGCAAGGGGCTTGGATTTTATTCTGAGGTGTCGGGGACATACTGCTGAGAACTGTGTAATTAGATTTGCATTTTGGAAAGCTCACTCCTTACAGCATAAAGAATGGGTTGGAGGGAAGCCAGGCTGGAGGCAGGGAGCCAAATTAGGAGGCTGTTCCAGTAATATAGGCATAGATTAACAGAGGTCTGGGCTCAGGGTGGCAGAGGGCATGAGACATGTGGACACATTTAGAGCGAGAATCAACAAGACTGAGAAACTGAGTGTGAGGAATGAGGGAGATGCAGAAGGTGGTGCTCACATTTCTGGGTACCTCTTCATGTGGTGTGAGATGGGTAGCCCAGGGATGGAGGGTGGGGAAGAGGAGAAGTTTAGTTTCGACATTGTTCTACTGAGATGGGCTGTGACTTACTAGAGTGGCCAGTATAGGAGCAGATGGATGTAGGGCCCCAGGAAGAGCTGAGATGGAGATGAAGGGTTAGGAGGCATCAGCATCTAGGAGTGGGGGGGTGTGAGATTACTTGAGGAGAGTTTTTAGAGGGAGAATGTTGTTGGACCTTAGACAGATCCCTGGGTAGGCTAGAAAGAGAAGAACGGACCAGCAAAGGAGACCGGAAGTGGGAAGTTGAAAACCAGGAGAACGGAGAAGCTTCATGGAAGAGGAGGAGTATAAAACTGTCAGATGCCTCTGAGAAGTCAAATGAGAGAAGGACTGAGATTAAGCAACATGATCCTCAGCAGAAAGGGTTTCAGTGGAGTGGTTTCTTGTTGGGGCTAGAAGTCAAAGTACTTTTGTAAGAGTGCTGCTTAGGTGAAATGTTTTACTTGTTTTGTTTGTGTTTTAGGTGGACATGCTTGGCTTTGAATATCAAAAGCCAAGAGACCCTGAGGACAGGAGAGCATAAACCATTGGTTAGGGATGGATCAGGATGACGTAATGTTAGTGTCCTTGATCCACAGTAAAGTTTCTGGGAAGCAGAAAAAGAGGGTTGCAGTTTGCATACAGACCCCCCTCATAGGTTTGGTGGCATGGGGGAGGACTTGTAGAACCTGCCCGTGTCTTCCTTCCAGGAAGGGTAGAATTCAGAGGAAACTTCAAGTTTCTCAGATATGCTGCATGTCCTGTACAGGGCCAGAGCAATTGTGCAGCCGTGGCTGACTCAGCTAAGTGGACAAGTCAGACTGATGGCTCGGATCGGGTGAACATTCTAGTGTTCCTGCGCCTCCGGGGGAACTCAGGAATGCTGAGAGAGCACTTCTGAACTCGGACAAGTCTATGGCTTAGAACAGAAGGAGGCAGAATGTGTGGAACTGGCCCATAACAAGTACTCAGTAAAGATTAACTTCACTGTGGGACAGGCCTAGTAACTTGACTCTAATGAACAGAATACAACAAAAGTGATAGGATATCACTTCAGAGATCAGAAGGCAAAGCCCTGTGGCTTCCATATTGGGCACCCACTCTCACGCTCTTGCTCACTCACGGTGAGGGAAGCCAGCTGCTATGTGAGGTACCCAGGTAAGCCATGCTCAGATTCCTGACCAAAACCAGTAAGATAAAAATGCTTGTTGCCTTAAGCCACTTAGTTTGAGAGTCATGTGTTACATAGCAACAGATAACTAATGAATGGTGTTCCACAGAGCCCGTGATCATTGTACAGATGAGCCAGCTGGAGCACCTGTTGCCGAGGATGCTGCCATTGTTACTGCCACCACCACGACATCACAGGATCCCTGAGGCCTGAAATCCTTCTTCTTTTGTTTCTCCTCCACAGCCAGAGTCCAGGATCACTTGTTGCGTGACTTCCAGAGTGCCTGCTTCTGTTGCCATCTCTGGAACCACACAGGCACCCAGGGGCCCACTCTTGCCCACAGCTACTGCTTTCTGGAAGTAAGCCAGAAATGGGGGGACCTCATACAAACAAAATAAGCCTTCTCCCACCACTGGTCTTTCATTGTCAGAGCCCAGTTGGAACCTGCCCAGCAAGAGAGTCTGAGAAATGTGTTTGATAGACTTTTGGCCTCTGTGATAACCAAGAAGAGAATAGAGAGATGTGTCACACACACACACACACACACACACACACACACACACACACACACACACACATTCTCTTCCACTTAATAATGGAGTGCTGCTGGGCAGCTCATCAACCTGATGAACCGCTACGATACCCTGTGGGCTAGTGAGATGATCTGGACCTCTGCCTACCAAAGAGTGACACAGAGCTTTATTATAGTTACATCAACACTAAGGCAAAAGGATGTTCAACAGTTGCTTCCAGGTGAAAGCAAATTGCTTCTGGTACGTTTTATCTATTAAATAGATGGGGCGGGAGGCATTTGCTCAGGCAGTGTCTCCCTGCCAGCACCTCTGTTGGTATGTTCCTTAAAAGAGAGACCACACCTGGAAAAGCATGGGCAGGTGGATATGTATTACCTGATTGAGTTTATCATCCTCAGTCGTTCCTCAAGATCCATCCATTTTCATCCCCAACAAAGTTGGCAGGTCAAATGCAGATTTCAGACCATTGATGGTGACCCTTGCCAAGGAATTTGTACAGCTTCAGTTTTACTCTTTCAATTGGGGAAGGAAGGATAAAGCTCTGTGGGTTCCCACTTGGTCTTTTCTATCATAATCAGTCCTGTTTCATTTCTCTTGTTGTTGTTCCACTTATTTATGCATTCACTGATTGCTTCTTGTATGCGCCCTGACCAGGGATGGAACCTGCAACCTTGGTGGATTGCGACGGTCCTATAACCAGCTGAGCTACCCAGCCAGGGCTAGTCACTTTTGTTCTAAAGGTCTGGAAACCAGCGTGAAAATTTTGCTGGCACCTGAGTATATCTCTCAACTGTACACTCAAGATTTGGAGAACTAATCACAGAAAGTGTTTAGGGTCCCACTAAACTTACTGTAAGGTGGATTCGGATTATTGCTTCTTTGACCACCTCACCTCTCTGTGGAGTCCCACTCTAACCAGTGAGCCACAGGGGCATCTGGATCTCCAGGAGTCAGTGTAATCGATAGCCAGGGTTCAGAAAGCTCAGGGCACTGGAGTTTTCTTTTTGTCCGTGTGGACTTTCTGTAGGGACTTACCCACTGGTCCTTTTGGGTAAAGGTGGGAGTGGGAGTCCCCACACATACTTGTTACTCCTCAAAGGTTCCCAGCTTTCCCTTCGTTTAGGAGACTCTGGGTTTGTAAACAGACTCAGGTCTGAGAACTGAGTGAGGGACTGTCAGTGAGAGGTTCAGATAAGATGTCTGTTTGTTAAGCCCCAAGTTGGGGTTGCTTTTGCTTGTTTACTTGTTTATATAAATCAGGTAAGGCCTTAGCAGCGCTCATCTTCTGGACCTTCAAAATGGACATGTTGAAATAGCCAAGGTATAGCCTTACTGTGGAATTCTAGTTCAGAAGAATGAGTTTTAACTCTATGTATTTTATGATCTATAGACTAACACAGAAAAATCTTCAAAATACGGTATTGAGTAAAAAAAGTGCAAAAAAACCCACATACCCATTTACATAAAATCACGGCACAGTCGTACGTTTGCATGAGCTGTCCTGGAAGGAAGCCCAGTGAGCAGGGAGCAGGGCTTGCTCCTGGGATGAGAGGCGAGATTGGAGGGAGAGCAGGAAACTGTGAAGGGACAGCTTTAATTTTTGCTGTAAATATTTTCCTTCTCCCTTGAACTTTTCCAAACAATATTATATTGTATATTATGCATTGTTTGTTTAATTAAAAATAAAACAATTAGAGGGAGGGAGGGAAAAAATAAAAATAAAACAATTAACTTTTTACCAAAGCTAGTAACTTGGAAAGGGGGGGCAGTAATGCAAATAATATATACCTTATGTCTCATGCTCTCTACTACTGAAATATTTTTCAAGTGGCTAATTTAGCACCCCCCCAAAAAATGTTTAGACTGCATCTCTGCTTTACTTCTGAGCTCTGTAGATGGTGTGATACCTAATCACACAGCATCATGTAATATAACTTTTTTTCAGGGAGGTAGTTTGTCTCCTTTTGCAGTGGTTCTTATGCTTCTCCATGTCACACAGTACTTTTTTCGTGCTCAGTAAAGCCTTGCTAAATAATTAACATCTCATAACCTTGCAACCTAAAGGAAAAGAGTTCTTCCCTGACTCCTGACCTCCAGGGCCTATCAAAATCCTGTGTGTTTCAAGGCCCAAATACCACATCTGCTAGGAATCCACCCCTCCCTAATTCTTCCACTTAGATTGTATCTCTCCTATCCCGTATTTTTATAATGCTATGCAATAGCCATTATTTCACTGAATTACTGAATTTTGTGTTTTTACAAGTCAATCTCTTCTAGACCAAGGTCTTTGAGGTCCAGGAACCAGATCTAAGTTGTCCCTGCTCCCGCCAAAGTCTGGCATTCATCAGGTGCTCAATAAATGCATGTTTGGGTTCAATTGAAATTTAAAAGTTGGGAGTTTTACATAGGCTTACAGAATCCTAAAAGGATCCAAGAATAGTAAGACAGCTGTACAGGCAACTCCTGCACAGTCTTCAGTCTTAAGAAGGAACTCCTCTGTTCTAAGTGTCTGCGACTATAATTTAAGCCCAGGTGAAGCGAATGGCACGTGTGGTCACCTCGTCTCTCCTTTCCTCTCTGCCCCTCTGCAGGTAATCATGGGCAGGAAATCCCTAACTGTGGAACTGCTGTGTCAAATGAATTGCATCAATTGCCGTACCCACCAGTAGTACAGTGACTTACTAATATTGGGTGTCATCATCGTTGAGGATCAGCCGTGTTAGATATGGTATCTTGTTTCTTAGTCTGTTTCATTTCTTTCAGTGAGGCAAAGGGTTCTATCTACTTTCTCTGTCCCCACTTCAAACGTTCCCTTTAGTGTATATCGAACACTCACATTTATTTGCTTCATACTTTTTCTCCCAGTGGGTTTGAATTAATAGGCTATGAGATATATTTGTCCCCCTGGAGGGGTGCACATGTTTAAGAATTCCTGTCTTTGTCTTCTTAGGTCATGGGCCGCTGCTCCCACTATTTTCTAGGGTACCTCTGTCCATAGTGGTTTTCAGATGTCAGACCTCAAAAGTCACTTCCTAACATCACTTGTGACAGTGCCTGGAAAAAAATAATTTAAATGCTATATTAACTGAATGAACAAGTAAATGAATCCACCTATTTCCCTATCCATCTGTCCACTCCATCATTCTAAAAATCACCGTAACACTTAACAGGACCAGAGCACCGCAACTTTGTCAGAGAAAGGCTTCAGCCACGTGGGGGCAGCAGAGCCTCGCCAATGACTAAAATGGTACTTGGCAATTACAGGAGAGCATCACTCCCGCTGTGTGAGTCTAAGAACTGGATTCTGATTTTGTTGTGCTGGAGTGTGTTTTGCTATTGGGTGTTTGTTTTACTCTCATGCCTTGCATTCTAAATGCACGAATAGCATGTAATAATACTTTAAATGATTCAGTGACAACAGCCTTTGTTCTCCAAGTGAGATTTTCTTCATTGCTGGCTGTCGAGAGGAATGTTGCACATCTAGTCTTTCTCTGACTGTTGAAATTACTCCGTGTGCATGCAGCCCACTGCAGACAGACCTAGGCTGAAATCAGTTTGGAAAATGAGACCAGGGGGCACACAGAAAAGGCAGGCCCACCCTTGGAAGTGCCCTCTTTCGACAGGTTCTGCCCCACTTCAGGCAGACAAAATGTATTTTCTACTCACTGTACAGGCTCCATGGCATGTTTTCTTCCCTCAGTTGGGTGTTTTGTCTTGTTTTGTTTTGTTTTGTTTTGTTGGTCGGGGCTTATTTTTTATTTATAAAGTGTGCATTTTGGAACTGTGGGAATATAATTTGCTTGAGTGACAGAAAACGACTTTATACCTTGTCCAAGTGCCACAACAGGACAGGGAGTGGAGCAGAGCAGCACAAACACCCACAATTCCTTTTGCCCGATGTTCAGATTGTGAAGACATGATTTCTGTCACTGGGGTCCCCTCCTGGGTCTCGTTGAGACCTGCTTGTAGGACTTAGGGACAGCACAGAGGCACCAAGACTTGTAAGGGCCCTGACAGTCTGAAAGTCACCTCCCTGAGAGGCCTGAAGCCCAAGGACACAGGAATAGTTGTAGGGTGCTGCTCCTTCTGCTCCCTTAGTTCTGCGCCACAACGGCAGTCACCTCTGGCTGCTCCGAGGGCTTTGGGCCTGGCCTTCTTCTCTGATGGCTGTTTGTTGGCTCTGTGAGTGGAGCTCTGGACGTCCCATGGGTGTTTGGGGTTTGTTTTAGTAAATGGGTGGCAAAGAAACCCTGGGATGGGGATGGGAATGGCTGGAAAGTGATTGCAAGCATATGAACCTCAGAGTGTTTTTAGTTCCGTCCAGGAAAACCCTCCCCCTTTCCTTTCAGCTCTACCAAAGTCAGCGTGCAGCCTCGTGAAAGTCTGAGAATGCAACTGGTGACGTACAGAGATGTCAGAACAATGATTTATTGCCCCATGCAGCCATCCACCTAGGAAGGTCCTGGAATTCTAAAGGCTTTCTCGATATAAATTTAATTTGAATTCACTTAACCTTTGTAAAATGGAACATGTCCCTACTATGAAGGAAGATTCTTAAGGTCAGGGACCATGTCTTTTGTGTGTGTATGTGTGTCCCAGGGACTTTTCATAGTGCCTGAAAGAGTGTGGGCTCTGCAAGTCTTGTCAAATAACACATGACCCTTTCTGGTGATGCCACCAAATCAAATAGAAGGTGACCTCAGGTAAGAAGCATCTAATGTCTCTGGATTTCATTTTCCTTATCCCTCAAATAATAACCCTCTACACTTGAATACTGGCTTTAGTCTAGCTCCAAACCTCGCAGGCTCTCCATTTCTTCTTTCCTGGAAGAGTAGGCTAAACTGATATTAGCACCAACCTTCCACAGATGAGAAAACTCAGCACAGGCTGAACGGTTTGGCCAGGGCATCCAGCCACATCCTCGTGCAGTAAGGCCGTGAAACCCAGACCTTTTGACTCTGAAGACAACATGCTTTTCATCAAACCTCTCCAGGTTATAAGAGATTGTTGGACTTGAACGTCTCTTCAAACCCTTTTTCTAGCTCCAGCAGTTCTTACGGCACATCAGAATTAGTGCAGAGCTTTAAAAATAAATAACCACTAACCAGAAATGTGTAGTATTGGCTGAGGGATAGACACATAGCTCAAAGGAATAGAATCAAAAATCCAGAAATAGATCCAGGCATATGTGCCCAGCTGATTTCTTTACAAAATGCAAAAGGAATTCAATGGAAAAAGGAAAACCTTTTAAAGAAATGGTGCTAGAGCAATTGGACATCCATAGGTTAAAACCAGAAACTCAACCCAAACCTTACACTTCATTTAAAAGAATTAACTCCAAATGGATCACAGACATAAGTCTATAAAACTTTAAGAAAAAATGAGAAGAAAATCTTCAGGACCTCAGACTGAGCACAAAGTTCTTAGGCTTGATGCCAAAAGCATGACCTATACAAGAAAACAATGTATTCATTGAACTTCATCAAAATTAATAACATTTACTCTGAGAAAGACCCTGAGAAGAGAATGAAAAGACCAGCTACAGTCTTACAGAAAATATCTGCAAACCACACATCTGACAAAGGACTAGTATCTATAATATATAAACAGTCCTCAAAACTCAATAGTGAAAGACAACAATCAATTGAAAAATAGGCAAAAGACACAAACAGACTCTTCGCCCAAGAGGATAGACAGATGGCAAATAATGCACATGAAAAAGATGTTCAAAATCATTAGCCGTTAGGGAATTGCAGCTTCAAATCACCGTAAGATACCACTGTACACATACCTGAATGACTAAAATAAAGACAGCGACACGGAATGCTGTGGGGGATGCAGAGAAATGGAATCGCTCATGAATTGCTGGTGGGATGTAAAATGGTGTGGTCATTCTGGAAGACAGTTTATCATTTCCTTATAAAACTAAGCATGAAACGAACAATTGTATGACTTGAGAATTGCAATCCTGGGCACTTATCCAAGAGAATTGAAAACATGTTTATACAAAATATGGACACAAATGTTTGTAACAACATAAAAATTGGAAACAACACAGTTGTCATTCAGTGGGTAAAGGGTTTAGCAGGCTGTAGCACATCCACACCATGGAATACTACGTAGCAATAAAAAGGAATAATCTACAGATATGTGCAACAACTTCGATGAATCTCCAAGGAATTACGCTCAGTGAAAAAACCCAATCCCACTTGGCCATGGTGTAAATTCTTTTTAACATACTTTTAAATATGGTTTGCTTGTATTTTATTGAGAATTTTTATGTTTTAATCCTCACCCAAGGATTTTTTAATTGATTTGAGAAAGAGAGAGAGAGAGAGATTGATCATCCACCTTCCTTGCGTGTCCCAACTGGCATCAAACCTGTGACCCAGATCTATGCCCTCACCAGGAATTGAACCTGCAACCTTTTATGTACAGGACATTGCTCCAGCCATCTGAGCCACCTGGCAGGGGTGCTATCTCTATATTACATTTTATTTCTGCATATCTGTTTTCTAGTTTTCTTTAGCTATTTGTAGTTTCTTCAGCTCTTTGAGAATATTAAATAAAGACACTGGGTTAAAGTATTTTTCTAGTAGTAAGTTCAATGGCTTCTTCAGGGACAATTTCTGTTTGATTTTTTTATCTTCTGTAAATGACCTTCTTGTTTCTTTACATACTTCATTTTTTTAAATGAGTATTTTGAATATTATAATGTGGCAAATCAGATTGTACCCCCTTTAGCGACTGTTTTTGTTGCTTGCTACCAGTACAGGCTTCAGCTGTTTGCTGAAGGCCCTGTCCCTTCAGCTTGTGTTCAGCTAGTGCTTTGACAGATTTCCCTGAATGCCAGGAACTGAATGGGGTGGTGGGTTTAGAGAGAGAGAGGCCTCTCCCAGCCTCCTGGCTCAGTCCCAGGATGCTCCTCCACTGCCCCTTCCACTTCTAACTGCTCCGGCTAGAACTTGCAGTGTGATGTTCAATAGCAGCGATAAAACAGGGCATGCTTGCCTTGATTCACATCTTAAGAGGAAAGGTTTCATTATTTCACCATTGAATATGATGCAGTGATGGGTTTTTCATGAATAGTCTTCTTGGGTTTTCTGTTGTTTTATTTATTTATTTGTTTGTTTGTTTGTTTGTTTGTTGTCAAGCCTGGACAGAACCACTGGTTATAGAGGATCACTGAGTGTTAGAAGTGGAAAGTACCTAAAGTTTATAGCCAAAATCTCCCATTGTACAGATAGAAAAGCTGAGGCCCGGAGGTGCCACATGTCTTATCCAAGTTTACTGGAGTTGTTAAAGGCAGAGCTTGGCCCAATAATAATAGTTGAGTGCCTGCCAACTGAATGTCAGTTACTCTGCTAACTAACATTATCTCATTTATTCTTCGTATTAACCCTGTAAGGTAGGTACCATTATTTTCATCTTATAAATGAGGAAGCTGAAGTTTGGAGAGTTTGAAACTTGTTCAAGGTCATACACCTATGAAATTGATCATCTGGTGAGCCTGGCTGATCTAGTTGTGTCAGAAAGTAAGGAAACTTTCAAATGCTTATAAAAGCTTGTCAAATGGAATAAACCAGCTTGGAGGGGTCACACTGGCCTAATGTATAACAATGTGAACATCAAAAGTATTTAATGGAATTGGTTGAAATACTTAGAATTTATAATGATATATTATAAATCCATAATTCTATTCAAATAATAATAAGACAACAAACTCATTTGTTACCAGAGGTAGTGAATATAACATTAACTGTGAAAATTGGTCATTTCTTTTACTCTGAAAATAGGTTATTAAAAGAAAATAACTAAGCATTTATCCCACATTTTCATTAGGAACTATTATCAAGACAACCAAATAACACTTGATGAGGAAAAGTCTTATTTATAGAGGGATGCCAGATAGTAAATGTAGAGGAATAATAAAATTAGAAAATTAATTTATAACCCCTTAATGAAATAGTTGATTCAGGCAAAGATAAATAAAAGATGCTAAAACCATTTGGTGAAAGAGTAATGGAAAATTGGTGTCTTAACTCTTTGCAAAATTTCACCTCACGGGTTACTGAGTAAATGTGAGGGAAATGTAATTTTACGATTCTAGGATTAGGCTATCATTATCCTAACTGAGCATCCGTCTTAGCTTTGCAAATATGGGGAGAACTAGATTTACGTGCCTTCTAATATGATGAGATATGAAGTATTCAGCGCCACCTAGGAAGTATTTTTTGCCAAAAAATATTTACCTTCTAGTTGAAAAGGAGTAGAAGGGATGGAGAAGTAACTCCACTGTTCTGCGAGGAAACAAGCAGACAAACCCAGAAGGTGGACTTTGGCAATTGAATGGCAAAATAGCAAAAGATCGAAGAGATACACAATAGAACACAAATGAACAAGTCAACTATAAGGACATTTGGGGACAGTTAGAAAATCTTGAGTAACTTGTGGATATTAGATTATATCATTGTAAAATTATCATTAGTATCATTACAGATGATGATATTATTGTCATCATATAAGGAAATGCCCTCAACTTTCAGTGATGTCTGCTGAAATATTTAGGGTGAAACATCATGATGTCTGTATTTACAACATCTTGACAATAAGCTCAGCATGGCAAATATGGCAAATGTTAACAGGTGCTGAGTCTAGTTGGTTGGTATGTGGATATGAACTATTCAACATGATCTATTTTTCTTTTTGTTGAAAAGTTTTATCATAAAAATTGGGAGGAAGGATTCCAAGTAAGGAAGGTGCTCCTGTTTGCTCTTAGACACACCAGCATGAAGAACAAATGTCAAAGAAAGTCCCAGAGGGGAGGTCAAGTCACAGGGCACAGTCAGCAGTACCTCTCCAAAGTGATTAGCAGGGAAGGGGGCTGGAATAAGAGTTTTGCACCTAAGATAAAAGGCCACCACAAATACTTTGCTCTGGGTCACCCTAAAAATTCTTAGTGGAGGGTCTGAAGAAAAGCAGCGTGAGATGATGGAGGATGCCCTGTGCAAGGAGGAGGACACTGAACACCTGCAGTGACTGGGATGATGAACGGGGAGTGGTGGCCAGAAAACTGGAGGCTCCCCCGGCAACTTCACTCACCCCATCAAGCAAAGGAGCACGTCTACTTCCTTCCTGGGGGATGTGGTGAAGCAGGACATGCCCTTGCAGGGACCATCAGAGGTCCCAGAGAGATTGATGAACTTGGTCATTTTCTTCCTGATTTTCCTGCATTTCTCAGGGAAGTTGTTGATCATAAAGTTTCCCTTTGTGAGAGATAGACCATGTTCATGGATTGGAGACCTCAATATTGTGATAATCTCAATCCTTCCCAAGAAAGCCCAGAAACAGACCCACACATCTACTGTTACCTGGCATTAAAAACAAAACAAAAACAAAAATAAGGCGTTTCTGGAATACTGAAGTAGTATTTCTTAATTTGGATACTGATTACATGAGAATGTTGGGTTTATGAAAATTTAACAAGCTGTACATTTATTAAATGTGTACTTTTGGTTTTGTCTATTACACCTCAATTATATTTTAATCCCTTATAAGAATTCAAATGTTTTCCAAGATTAAACTGCTATTGTTTAAAGCTGTGCTCCTTAATTCTCTGCATTTTTAGTACTCTCTATTAGCTCTTTGGTTGCTTTCACGGAGTACTGTTGATTGACAGACATTGTTAATGGGTGGGAACCTAAGTGCCATCTTAGTGAATTACCCTTGATCTCTGGATAGTTGCGCTTTAGTCTCTTAATAATTATTGGGTCACTTGGAACCCACAAGTATGTCCTGATCCACTCTATTCACCCAACTCCTTTGGAAACTTCTAGAAATATCACTTCTTTTAGCGCCACTCACAGACAGCTTCTGCTTCCTGTTTTAAAATACCTTAAAATTCACTTTAATTGAATGGTGTCTAGAGAGAGATAGATGTAGGCATGGGATACTCAGGGAGTGAGAAATAACTTAGGGAAGAAGGAAAATAATTTTTTATATTGCAAATATAAAATAGAGCAATAGGTACAAGTACATCATTTTAATTCTTAAGTAATATATTACCTTTATTTGATAAATGACTTTAATGTGTTACCTAATTGAAATCTTTGCCAAGAATACAGTAGAATCAATCAGTTCTTTTTTTTTTTTTTTAACCTTTCATTCTGTACTTGGGGTGGTGTGGAAGGACCTGATTTCACTTACAGGATCCATGGAATCTTTTTACATACAGTCAGTCACCACAGCCTTTTGTCACAGATGTGATCAGTGCCAGGGAGAAGTACAATGATTTTCAGAGTCAGAGCCCAACTGACAACATGCTCCCTTGTTCTTAAAAGAAACACAGAAGAAATTCTGCTTTAAAAAACAAAAAGTAATATAAGTACATCCTAAAAAATTCAAATGAAGCACTCCCACTCCCAAACATTAACCATTCTAAACAGTTTGCTGTGAATATAGTGTTTCCTGAATTATTTATGAGCACACACTGAATGTGCATGCCGACTGCTTTTTTGCATTTATTTTACAAAATGAAATCATACTATGCATGCTGCTGTGCAACTTGCTGTCTTCTCCCCAGTAGATCCCAGACTTGCTTCCAGGTCAATGCACGTAAATCAACCCCCTTCTTTCTGATGGCTGCATAGTATTCTTCAGTGTGGATCTACAATAGGTTTTTAACTCTATTGTCAGACATCTAGGTCATCAACTTTTCACTTTGAAAAATATTATAAATATTTAGTAATGAGTTTTCCCTGTTCATATATTTTTGCAAACGTGCCAGTATTTCAGAGCACCAAATTCTTGCAAATGGCCTTATTGAATCAAAGGACATTGTGCTCCAAGTTTTGTATATAGGGCCAAATTTCCCTCTAGAATCTTTGTACAGTAGTCACCTGTTATCTGTGGTTTTGCTTTCTATAGTTTCAGGTACCTACTATTAACCAAAGTCTGAAAATATTAAATGGAAAATTCCAGGAGTAAACAGTTCATAATTTTTAAATTGCACACTCCTGTGAGTCGCAGGATGAAATCTCTTGCTGTCCCGCTGTGTTGTGCCTGGAACGTGAATCATCCCTTTGCCCAGCATTTCCAGGCTGCATACACCCATTAGTCACTTAGTAGCTGACTCAGTTATCAGATCAACTGTCATGGTACCACAGTGCTTGTGTTCAAGGAACCCTTATAATAGCCTAGCACTATGTCACAATGCCCGTGTCATTCACCTCACTTCATCTCCTCATGTAGGCCTTGTATCATCTCACGTCATTACAAGAAAATAAAGAGTGAATACAGTGCAATATTTTGAGAGAGACCACATTCACATAACTGCCATTACGGTATATTGTTATAATTGTTCTCTATTATTAGTCACTGCTAATCTCTTATTCTGCCTAATTTATAAGTCAACTTTATCATAGGTATGTATGTACAGGGGAAAACAGCCTGTGTAGGGTTTGGAACTACCTGCGGTTTCAGGCATCCACGGAGGTGTGGGGATATAGACCGATGGATAACGGGGGACAACTGTACTAATTTTCCTTCCCCAAAACACAGATGTAAGTATTCAGACCACATCCTCGTGGTGCACCTTTCTTTTTTGGCTCTCCTTTTTCACACAGCTGGTCCATTTTCAATCATTCATGAATTACAACAGCCTTCGATTGGACTGACACTGCAGTCTAAGCCTTACTGGTGCTGCAAAGGGCCCGGGTTTAAGTGGTCAGTTAATGAAGTTTCTGTAACCTATTTATTTTTTTAACATGTTGATGTTTATCTTTCGGGTCTAGAAGTCTTTTATTGTTTTTTAAATAACAACAGGCAAAGATGTTCATCAAGCTTGGTCACAAATGACTTTATTTCAAGTTGTGGGTCCTGCCGTAAGTCATTATTTACGGCCTCCCCAGATCATGCCATTGGTTGGAGGGCAACATATGATGCATGAAAAACACCATCATTCTCTTTTACTACTGTCTGTTTCAGCACAAAACTTCCACAATACAATAGCTCGATTGTCAGTAACATTGTGTATTGATTTTTTAGTTATTTAACTCACAAGGAGTACAGCTTTAGCTGGACCATATACTCTCCAAACCTTTTATTTCATTACATATTCAAAAGTCTGTATCCCTCAATTGTCTTGCATACTTCAAACTTCAGCCCTGAAATGCCAAGCCTAGAGCTTTATGAATTGACATCAGTTAGCTGTGACAGCAGCCTCCAGGTGACTCTGAGAAAGCTAAATCTCTGCCAGCAACTTAAAAACGTATAAAGTTTCTACATTCATCTTGGTTTTAGTTTATAAAACACACCACTGTGGCTTACACACATAATTGCATTTGTTATTGTTGTCCTCAAAGAAATGCTCTATTTGAGGTAGAGAGAGGTCAGGTTGGGGAAGGGTGGGCAGTGGAGTATGGAGGCATCCAAGTTTCTAGCTGAATGCCCCTAGCATGAGTGCCTGTTTCAGCATGAAGGGGAATGGCTAGCTTCTGTTTCTCTCCAGAAAAGACTTCCAAGCTCAGCTTGTGAGAAATCAGACACCCAGCAAGGTCAGAGTGTGCTCTACTCTGAAGGGCATAGGTAGGGTGGCCAACCATCCTGATTTGCCTGGACAGGATTGTCTCAGTTTTAGCGCTGAAGTCCTGCATCCTAGAAAACCCTTAATTCCTGGAAAACCCAAAGGATCGATCACCCTAGCAGTGCAAACAGGCTCAGCTACATCTATTACTTTGTCATTTTGTAGAAATGACAAAATAGTTATAAAAATGATGGCAATTCTTAACATTTACACATAACACAATAACCCATTTTAAAACACCCCAAATGTACTGTTCATTATACTTGGGCTATTCACAAGATAATTTCAGAGTTTTCCACCATATTAATTTACCACAGTTCAGTAATGGCACAAGTTAAAAATTATAAGATGGACTTCTGGTCAAGATGGAGGTATAGGTAGACACACTTCACCTCCTTG